>JAMKCH010046839.1:0-53457 GCA_023653785.1 Ophioderma brevispina
TCAACAATACACTGATGCACTAGAAGTGTATCCCAAGATACCGCGCTATTTATAAACAATAGTTACAAATTGTGAACATTTCGGTTACTCCTTCATGTAATTTCAGCACAAAATAATTAATAGGAGAATAGAGCTTAATGGGGGATTATAGGCTTTATTCTACACAGGCTTGATTGATTTCTTTCAGCTGACATTTTTTCATTTGTAAAAAAAAGTTGCCTGTCGCTCTTCTGCGGAGGTTCCGCATATCCGTCTCTGTAGGACAACGGTAAAATGGCACACTAAATATAACAAATAAACTCAAGGATCCGTATTTTTTTTGAGCGGGAAACATAAACCCGGAAATATAATTCATGGTTTAATACACACTTTTGAATGGATTGTTCCTATACAAAGGCTCGTCGTGGATAGAAAAAAAATGGGTGTGACTTGTGTGAAATTTAGGTGTCTTGGTGTAAGAATTAGATGAAAGAAATCAATCAAATCTTTGGAGAATAAAGCATAATGCCCGATTCAACTCTATTCAAGTTTAGACTTCCTATTAATTATTTCGTGCTGAAATTACATGAAGGAGTAATCGAAATTTTCACAATTTGCACCAATTGGAATTTGACTACTATCATGGGTCATAAGCATTAACTGGCATTTGCAGCCAAATACAACACGTGATGTGGATCATCTGTGGTGGATATTCAAGTAAGCCTTTGAACAGTACAGTGGTCATGGGTTTGTTACCGGTTGAACGTTGCGAGACCGGTCCTGTGGTGTAATGGTTAGCACTCTGGACTTTGAATCCAGCGATCCGAGTTCAAGTCTCGGCGGGACCTCGTGATTATTTTTTTTAACTTCCTCTCGCTTTTTCGCTTTTATTCCAAATCATATTCGTTTTTTTGACTTTCACAGTTCGTTATGAGCTGGGGAGGGAACCTTTTTTCTTCGGATAACCCTTGAATATTGCTCGAAAATATTGGGATATCGGCAATGAACTCGATTTTCAACCGTGATTCCAAGTTTTTTCAATCGAAAATATTGGATCTCGGCAGAAGACCGGCGTAGAAATAATTATAGTCCGGCGTACTCATAGTGCGGCTGCAACGGTAAAGAATAGAGTACTCAATTCAGTTGACTCTTCACGCAACATTAGTTTCACGCTTTATTCCGTTATCGTCTATGGAGCCCGAAGGAATCTACAAGGGTTAACATGCCACACCAACTACGTCTTAAAAGGTATTTTTCCTTTTTCCGTCGCCGCCACCTTGAATTAACCGCATTGTTTTAAAATAAATAGCCATATCTCATTTGACTGAATCACCTGCGCACTGGCCATGCAAGACGTATATAATCCAGAATTATGTTTAATGTGGAAAGAATAGGTTTAGTTGCCAAAACAAAGCTTCAAGCAAGCAGGCAATATAATGGAATTATATGTCAATTTACGTTGCGTGTATCTGTGTGTCGTTATCTCAAAATTGTAAGTGAACCGAAATACGCCTATAGAAAGAAACTTTGCCTAATTTTCTGACATTAACATGTGCGAGATTGTATCAACTTCTAAAATATCAACGATTCTTAATTCGCTTTCTAATCGGGTAAGACGGTAAAAGAATACCGAGTCTACAAATTGTGAATTCTATATACACCAAGTCGCTGTTAAGCTTGTCGGTGTTAGTTTCTGATGTTGAAATTTAGGATTTGACACCGCTCGGTGTTACTGCACAATTTAAGTTATGCATTTTGGTGATCTGTTAATAAAATGTTAGAGGTAAGCAGATACAATAGAAGCACACAAATAACAAAATCCAAATTGTTTACTTAAATTTCAGATGTTACAAGTATAAATGTTAACACCAAAATTTGGTGTTAATTAGCACCAGAGGGTGCGGTCCCGTATTTATTCCAGGAGGATGTAAAATTAACACCAGTAGTGTCAATTTTGCACCGGCAGGGTTGAAAAAATAATTAACGCCGACATGTAATGTAAAATTAACACCAAACAGTGTCATATCATACATTGTAACACCAAACTTTGTGTTAATATAACACTAACATGGTGTTATTTAACACCGAACTGATGTAAATCTAACACCAGTAGGTGCGGTCCCATATTGATTCCAGGAGGGTGTTAAAATTTTGCAGTTTTTGCAGTATATAAATGAGTGAGTGACCTTTTGCATCAAATGTGTGCCTTATCTATCATTCAGGGCGTTCCAGGTGAAATATCCGTCATGTCATTATGATGTGAATATATAGGAACAGAGACGATCCGTATAGAATTCCCTGATCTTAATAACATCAAACTACTAAAGGTTAAAAGCCCATAGGAAGTCTCTACACAAACTTTCTTTGCCTACATACACTCGTCACATTATTAAAGGGGAATTTCTACTTTTATATGAAACAGCAACTATGTGTGCAAAAGAGGAGAGGCATACAGATAAGAATAGGGGAAAAACTACACACACACAAATCACAAATTCATGTGTGTGTGTGTGTGTGTGTGTGTGTACGTACGTGTAACTTTAATCTGGGTGACCAAATATTTTCGAGCTGTGCTCTGTTTTGGTTAGCTTTGGTGTGTGTGTGTAGGTGTGTGTGTGTGTGTGGTGCGCGTGTGTGTGTGCGTGTGTGTATGTGTGGAGAGAGGGGGAGATAGTAGAAAGAAAGCGAGAAGAGAGAGAAGTGAGAAGGGGGAGAGAGGAGGGGAAGAGAGCGAAAGCAGAGAAACAAAAAGATGGCTTCCCCTTTAACATGATAAATGAAATGCATCTTTTGACACTTCTAAGTGTATGCTTTATATCGTGAGTATGAGAAACAGGTAAATTTGGGCATTAAAAATATTGAATCATTCAGGTTGCATGCACTGTTGTATATATTATAACCAATGTTGACAAGCTGTAACATACACACACGCGAAGGTGTTAATGCAGTTTTGTTTTATTTTTAAGAGAATTTACATGTGATCAATAGATAATTTGCTAATAAGTGTCTAGGCCCAAAAGTCGCTTTGATTAAAAAAAAGACTTAAATAAAAATGACAAGCATTTACGGGAATGTGACTCAAGCGCACTGTAAAATGAATGTATATCTGGTGTTCAACAATTAAACACTTTTAAACACCTTTTTGTAACAGTTTTTGAAGGCCAAAACGTGTTTCACATCACTGCAAAAAACAGTGTTTAAGGAGGCAGGAGATATGGTCCTCAGGACTCATAGTCCACCTACAACGGTGAAGAATAAGGCATTCCATTCAATTAACTCTTCGCGCAACTTTAGTTTCACGACTTATTCCGTTGTCGTCTATGGAGCCCGGACTATGACTCCCGGCGGACCATATCTCCGTGTAACTGTGTAAACCACTGACGTTCATTTTTGATAATACTGTTGTGAGGTAATTTTGTTGCGCGTTGTCACTACGATTTACAACTTCTGCATTAAACAGGACTTGGATGTCTAAGTTTATAGTTTTAATCTTACATGGTCAGGAATACTCTCCCTTCAGATAATTATATAAATATATTTTTTTTGTCCATTTTAAGGTAGAACACGGTCATAGCTAAGAGGGGCGGGAAGGCGGTCTCTTTCAAACAACATCAGCAGAATTCAAGCAGGTGGAGTTTAAAAGGTTCTGGTCCTGAGCAGGACCGCTGTAAGCCCTCGATAGTGTAGGACACAACTGCTGAAATATATGGCATGACCTTAAAATACAGACAAGAACCGAAAACAAATTTTGTCTTGATACAAAACCGAAAAACATCAACCATAGACCACATTAAAATGTCTTGACAAAAATCAAGAGTTGGTAACGCGAATTAGGGGTGGCCAATATTTATCATGTTTATACAAAAGGGTGTTAATTGTGTTGAATGTATATAGTCCAGCAGCGGAGGAGGAGTAGAGAAATCTCTGTTAAAGTTTTTTTTCAGTGATTATATCTCTTTGAAAATGGGATATAATGGAATAAGGTGGATTGTAAAAATGCCAACTTTGGGCATATTCGAGACAATCCAAGATGGCCGCATTGACTCTAAAATTCAAAATTGCAGTTTTACCCATGGCCAAAACACCCCCAAAATGCTTGGTAATTGGTTTTTTCTAAATCATATTCATGTTTGATGTCGGAAATGTAAATTAATCATGGTATCTTGAACCACGCTATTAATTTGAAGAAATCCAAGATGCCCCAGATTTACAGTCATAATAAAACCCAAAATCCGTTTTCACGCAGAAATCAACCCAAAATAACATGTTATAAGTATTTTTCTCATCTGATTATATATCTGTAATAGGTTATACAAGATAAATGATAATTGTAAAATGGCCACCATTAGGCAATTACAAAATCCAAGATGGCGCGGTGCATAAATACATTAAAAATGCCAGTTTGCACAAACGGGACAACTCAAAATCATTTTTGTAGCTGTTATCCTTGCATATTATTACTTTTTCGTACTACGTGAATTTTGTGATAAATCGGGATTGAATTTTAGTAGTCTGCCTACCACTTAAAATTCGGCACGTAACATGCGGTTATTCCGTTAACGTTGACCAGAATTAGTAGCCTGTGGCAAAGAATACTAATTCTTCAGACAAATCACTGAGAAATGACGCTCTATACTCTCCACGGTCACGGGAATTGCTCCAGAATTGACCAACAATATTAATGGCTGACGCATGCAAGTTTTGGAAAATAACAAAAACAATACAAACGTACTCACGCAAGTTTCGAATCGTTGACCTGCCAGTATGTACTAGATAGAAGTCCCGAACCAAGACACGAGACAGGTGTGAGTGCGAACGGGGCTTGAGAACTGAATCTTTGTCGAAAGAGGGGCTTCGGAACTCATCTGTTTACCAATTTTATGGACTTACAAACTGAATTTCGGGGTTGTGTAGCTGAAGAAATGGCAAAAATTTCCAAAAATTTTAGCAATCGAGCCAAAACTTTTGGTTTGTGGCAAAGTAGGGGTCGTCCTCCCGGAGTTAAAGCTCAACACCGGTCATGTTGGATGAAAGCCAACGTTAAGCTATTCCGTACGCAAAGAGAGTTCCAAGATCGTATTATTCGCCAGCCTATCTATTACTTGGAAAAAATACGTACATAGCGGCTTGACCAATGGTCCTAGACAATCAGACGGCAAGATATGCTTCAAATATGAGGAGGCGGATCCCTTCTTGTACAGCAGGTTGCAAGTGTGGGTGCCCGTTCTTCACTTGTAGTTGCAGATGACACAGACGGTTGGTGTTGTTGTGGTTGTTGTTGGTATAATTCTGTTATCAAGGTGGATTATTTAGGGCACGTCTATCGCAAGCATAAAGGCCCTAACGTAATGCTGCATGCGTGCGCGAAAGTAGCAAACCGTTGCGACATTTCGGCAACAGCGTTGAGACGTCGGCCAATCAAAATAATGATTTCTGTGACGTATTTCAAAAAATAGACCCCACAAAGCGTTGCTAGATACTTTGCCACACGAGTTGCAACCTTCACAACGCGTTGCGAGCTTTCACCACGCGTTGCAAGCTTCACAACGCGGAATTGCTAAGGTCCACAAGCATAAGGGTTCATAAACGTATTGCCGCAACGCGTTTGGGACCATTAGCAACGCGTTGCGACATTTCGGCAACAGGTTGCGTGTGTCGGCCAATCAAAATAATGAATTTCTGTGACGATTTCAAGAAATTATAATATCAAAAACGGTTGCGACCTCACAACGCGTTGAAGCTTCACGACGCGTTGCGGCAATACGTTATCACCCTTATTGCCTTCACAACGCCGTTGTGAAGTTACAAACATGTGTTGTGAAGCTCGCAAAGAGTTGTTGTGAAGGATTGCAACGCGTGTGAAGGCCATAAGGTTAATAACGTATTGCCGCAACGTGTTATGGATCTATTTTTTGAATTATCGTAGCAAATGCATGATTTGAATTGGCCGAGCCGACAACGCGTGCCAAAATGTCGCAACGCGTTGCTACTTTCTCACAACGCGTTGCGGCAATACGTTATGACCTTATGGCTTGTGAAACTTCACAGCGTTGTGAAAGTAGCAACGCCGCGTTGTGAGGGTCGCAACGGCGTTGTGAAGGTTGCAACGCGTTGTGACTGTTTCACAACAAACGCGGTGCTAATACTTTGCCAACGCGTTGTGGGTCTTAATTTTTGAAAATACCGTCACAGAAATCGTCATTCTAATTGGCCGACGCCGCAACGCGGGGGATTTATCGCAACGCGTTGCACGAATGAACCTGTACAAATAATTAAATTGACCTTTTTCACATTTTAGTAACCATTTACCTTATAACTCCCAAAGCAATGGTTATAGTTGGTGTAAACTATACATTTTGGAAACCTTATGACTAGACGAACAATGGCGTAGATTCAACTGATTGGAAGCTTTTTAAAAATGACCCCTGACGTTAAACCTTAAATTGGCCTATTGAAAAAAGTGATACACCACTTTGAAGTACTACCTACCTACCCATTGGTGTAGAGGATCCATACTAACTACCAAAGTGTCAAAACATTTCTGTAGTGAGGGGTAAACGCTGATGTGAATCTTTCAAGGAAAATGTGGCCTGTGCACACTTCAGGTAGCTATCTGTAGGGATGCTTCTGAAATCTGATCCACCGACCCTGGATCCAACTCAGCATGGATGATACGAGAAGGCCCAGTCCTCTGTTCCAGTCACAGTTGCCAATTATTTGGCCTTTAGTCCTAATGAATTATTGAAGTTGATTAAGTGCTCATGTTGAGGTGATGCACCATGTGGATCACAAAGGTGTGGATGTGTCTCTGCAAATGACTTTTTCCATCTTTTGTTCATGCCATGGAGAAGTGGAATGTCGAAATAGAAAAACAAAACAAGTAAAACCAAGCGTAATAAGAAAATATACAAGAATGAGAACTGGACCATAATGTCATGTGTTTGTGTTTTGTGTGGGTGGTGTGTGGGTAGTAATTATAGTCCGCCGTACGCACAGTCCGGCTACAACGTAGGAATAGGCAGACTCAATTAGTTGACTCTTCACGCAAATTTAGTGTTTCACTCTTATTCCGTTATCTCGTGCAATAGAGCCCGGACTATGGCTCCCCGCGTACTATAGTTGCTTTCACACCGGTACTTTACCCACCACATGGTTATTACTAGAGCTTATTGTGTTCGAGTGCTACAAAATACAACCCCACGAGGATGTTAAGCAATGCTCTTGCCTGTATTTATCAATCATTAGTGTTGGAGTAAATAGATTTAAGAAATCAGCGCCTTTAAAACATTCAGCGGCGGCCCGCTTGATATATTTTATTAGCCAATGTGACAATTAAAAGTTAGTTTAATTTCAATCATATTATGGCAAGGGAAATAGCATCAACCTTGCATTTTGACCTGTATTTTTTTTGGTTGGCACTCTGAAGTTGAAAGTGCATTTGTGATTTTCCTACTTCAAAATGGCGGCCATCTTTTGATTTCACTAATGTATTGTTCAAGCGTTGACCTAATATAAATGTGCATTTTAAGTTTCCTCCCCCAAACAAACATCCTTAGCAAGCAGCACACTAATTACTTGCATTTTTGGTGTGGCCTGTCTGTGTAAAAATCCAATTTTGAGTTTTTAACAGCCCAATGTCGCCATCTTGTGATTTCTCAAAATGCCCAAGGGTTGCAATTTTAACACAATAACCACCTATGGTTCCATTGTATACCCTTTCAGAGATATAATCACTGAAAAAATACTTTAAAAAACAGAGATTTTGATCTCATGCCAAAATCATGCTTCCCGCTGCTCACTAAACCATCATTTTTGTCACATCTCAAGATTAAAAATTATAGACCATTAACATCCTACGTCACTTATTTTGTTGCCTGCCAATCCATTCCTGCGAATCGTTATGGCCCATGTATTAAACGCCAACAGATACAATTGCCCAGTGTGTAACGTCAGGCCGACCTATTTCAAGATACCAGGCCCTAACTCTGTTTACAACATTGCTGTTTACGGTCTATTAAGTTTTTCCCTTCGGCGGTTTAATAGTTAATTGGTTATATGTATGGGAAATGCTCACGGTCATACTGGGGCCATACTTTTTAGCGACGGTAGGCCTATAATACGGGACAATGGCTGACCTTATTTACTACAGCGTTGGCTGGCTTATAGTTCGCGCATTGATCCGATTCGTCTGAGAGTCCAGCCAGGAAGTTATGATTCCAAGCTGGAAGGAGCGGTAACGAAGAAAGTAATCTTGAGTTTAGCTCAGAATGTCAGAAGCGGTAACGAAGAAAGTAATCTTGAGTTTAGCTCACGCATTTCAAAGTCATTTTAAAAGGTGAAATTGAAAACTTTTTCTTGATCAAACTGTGAAAGATTGATATCAAATATCAGCAAATGGCATGTACATTTGTCTGGAAACCAAAACACACCGATTCTAAGCAATTCCTAGTTAATCGTTTAATAATAGACTCCTCCATCTAATGAGATATTTCTATTCTTTCCAGCAATAATTTAAATGTTTCAATCCCATACTAGAAAAGGCGATAACCGTTATATTAATTAATAGACTCCTCCATCTATTTCGTCCTTTCCAAACCACTAGTTTCCAAATGTCAATCTCAAGCAGATAGGCGAATTGTTTTGTGAACAAGATTATGCGGTAAAATGACATTTAGACGAAGGAGAGATGCAAACGTTGTGCAATAAACATAATGATCTTAATTACGTTATGTGGTTATCGTGTTAGGATATCAAATTGTTCCGGTAATCATTTTTGAAATGGATTCTGTAATACACGGGGGAAACGTTGATGAATATAGGCCTAATTTCTGACCCATTGAACGATGCACGTGCTTTCAAGCATTTGGATATCATACCATACAGGTATGTGCCATTTGAGTGGTTTACATTATAAAAACTAGATTTCGCGGGTTTCTCGGCGTTTCGCGGTTTGCGGCGGGGGGGGGCGGGGTGCGGGGTACCGGCGGTACCAAGGTTAGGGTTGTGTGGTTCCGTGCGGAACTATCAGACGTTACCGTAGCATTAGTAAACTTGGCACCCCTTAGGGTAATGTCTGACTACAGACCACAGGGTTCCTTTGCCACACTATACCAGGCCCCCCCTTTACTAACCTGCCCAAAGTCCCAGGTTTTTCTCCATTTCGAACTACCCAAGCCCCCTTCACAACTGTCTGGGAGAGCCCTTCCCAGCCGCTGCCACAGAGCGTCCTTCCCAAGTAACCCAGATCCCCTTCTCAATCTACCAAAGGCGGCCCTTTCCCAACTAACCCATGTTCCTCCTTCCAATTACACCAGGGCACATTTCTACATGACCTCCACACCCTATCCCAAATACCCAACGGTTATACCCTTTTTAATCTATATGGCCAATTTCCAACTACCCATCCCAACTACCCGTGGTCCTTTTTGGGCGTGGTAGCCGACGGGCTACCCGCTCTAGTCGCTTGGTTTTGACCTACTTTTGAAATATCAGTGTTGCAGAAAATATTCGTGCCGTTTATATCCTCTAAAATCTACATGTGTGATAGCTTATGAAATGGTGTGCAATTTTACGTCACACGGATTTGTACTCAATAAGATAGGCCTAGCGAAAACCTGAACGTACATTGAAAAAAAGACGAGAAATACAAATTGCGATCACTTATCCACTTGCTTGCCGTCGTGAGCGGTATCACTAAAAACACGATGTAACACAACAAAGATGAATCTAATTGATTATGTACTTTCGTTGCTGGCGGACAGGGGAGGGCGGCCAAGAAATCCCAAATTGATATATCGTCATTGGTTTAACACGTAAAAACGAAATCTTGCCGAAAAATTTTGAAATTTGCATATGTTGTCAAGGAATATCGTCTTATTCCAAAACTGTTGAAGCTGAAAAATCAACTCCACTGTAAGGGTTATTTCTGATTTTTTTGTATGAATAACAGACGAGGACGTGCTCTTTGTATGCTCTAAATCTACATGTATGATAGTTTATAGATAGATGTGAAATTTTACGTCATAAGGATATATACTCAATAAGATAGGCCTTACGAAAACCTGAAAGTGCATTTAGAAAAAGATATGTTCAATAAAAGTTCTAATAAAGTAGAAATGCAAGGCGAAGAGCGGAAATAGCAGAAAATGTGTTCCAGAGGCTTGCTGGTTAACAGTTTCCTTAAATCGTTATATGAGTGTATTGAATCAACGGATGTTTAAACATGCTTGACACCGCGCTCAGCTCGCAGTTAGTCCATCTAGAAGGACTCTCGTTTTCCCATGGACACAGGGAGGAACGAGGGTCCTTCTAGATGGACTACTCGCAGTTGGCGGTGTACTAAATTCCGAACAAAGAGGACCCATATAAATGGTTTGCGAAGGGTAAAGTAAGATTATTGTAGGCCAGTCTGGGCAATTTCATTAGCTACCCTTATTATATTGCTTTTATTGACAAGAGTTTCGATTTTTGCTTTAAAAAGTTGTATGAATTTGAATCAAAAGCACTATCAGTGATTTGCTCAACCAGAAATTCGAAAAAAAATCGTCAAAAATCAGATTTTGGCATGTTCGTAACAAGTTTAGTTATGCTAATATTATACCCCACAAGTTATAGGACCAAAAGTAACCTAGTAACGAACACAAGACACTTACTACAACACAGTGTCCAAAGATATGAATATCCATCAAATGGATGGATATTCATATCTTTGGACACTGTTGTTTTCTTCCTTTTCTATCAATTTTTCGCTTAGAAAAATAACTTAAGAAAATATTATACAGACTTATTCTTCACTTTCATAAGATATTCCTGCAAATTTAAAATATGTTTACTCTTTCGGGTAGATTGACGCTGTTGTTTTCTTCCTTTTCTATCAACTTTCATAAGATATTCCTGCAAATTTAAAATATGTTTACTCTTTCGGGTGGATTGACACTGTTGTTTTCTTCCTTTTCTATCAATTTTTCGCTTAGAAAAAATAACTTAAGAAAATATTATACAGACTTATTCTTCACTTTCATAAGATATTCCTTCAAATTTAAAATATGTTTACACTTTCGGGTGGATTACTTTAATCGTTTAGCCAAAAATGCCTTGATTTATATAAGACATTATCTAGTTCTCTCCGACTTCCGAAGATCATGTGTTTATTGTGGAAATATAACTGCTATAGCCTATAAGTATAACCCCGGGGTATAACCATATTCATACCTTTCAATTGGAAATTTCTATTTTGCACGCCCTTTCCTTTTAAAGGAATTTCTATTTGGTATTACAATTGATTCCGTCATGCTCTATATGATGTTGGGCAGAAGCGCTTGACGGAATTTAAATGGCAATACCTCATTTGCATACCATGAAACCTCTGCTAGATTTCCTTCTCAACTACCCAGAGTTCCCTTTCCCAACTACCCCCGGGGTTCTCTTTCCAACAACGCCAGGGTTCCACATTATACAAGAGTGTTTGCCAATCACCCCCTTCCACCAACACAACCCTTCCCCACCCAATTCAGGCTCTCATTTTCACCAAATTGATAAATAAAATATAAAAAACAACATATTTTGACTTTCCCAACTTCGTGATTCCGGGCGTGATTCCCTTTAAGCTGTGTAGGTTTTTAAAAAAGAAGGGAAAAAGGGGAAAAAAGAGAAAAAAGTGAGAAAAGGCAAAATATCAGCACATCTTTCCTGATAACAAATAGCTCAAACAAGAACAAAACTAAACAATAACAATAAAACAATATGGCATTAAACTTCTTTTACCCGATTTCGAACCCTGGACCAACCAGCGAAAAACACATATGCGTAGTTATCTTAGACCGCTGCGCCACTAAGGAACTTCTATTTTGCTAGTGTGATCTGCTCATTTGGTCACAAGCCAAATTACTCATACACTACATCATGAACTGTTTTTCCTATAGCCTATAAAAGAATAAAAACATTACAAATCTCTAATGGATAATTTCACCATCAGTGAAAAATCATACAGGCCCTTTATTTCCGCAAAATAGCGTGCACATCACCACGTTACTAAGTTTAACCCCCTATTTACGAAAATGGACTATTCCACATGGCGAGTTTGGACGACGAAAACAAAACACTCAATTTCTTGAAACAACTTGCCTCACAATTCGTCCAAAATTCCACTTTTTCCTTCACAAAAAAAAAAAAAAACAAAGACAAAACAAGCCTTTCGGCCCTGGAGAAGACTTCAACACATAAACATATCCAATTTATAGCTCCAAACACCGCCGCTCCCTCTATCCAAAACCGTTAACAGAAGTTCAAATTCCACTCATAATGCAAAAGACAGTACCTATACCCCCAATACGTGCACACTTACTGTCTTCTGCCGACACATTTTTGGACCCTCAAAAGTAGAACAATTCCAATATACAGACTAACGTCTGATAATGAATGGATGTATGTCTGTACAGGGTGTCCCAATAAAAGTTGTGTAAGCAGATATACTTCCATTTCTCAAAACTACTTAACCCCGGGACTTAACCTGTCCGTGGGACATATGCATTATACCCTTGTGTATTAACAGTGTAAACGTCGTGACAATCCGCCCATGCAAACCAAGAGATATATTATCCTCTGTTTGCATGCAATACGAAAAAAAATATTTTTAAAACCGTTGATATTTTTTGTATTGCATGAGAACATACAGGGGATAACGAATTTATCATTTAGTAGACATGAATTTACTACACTATTATTTACTATTAAACCAATGAAATTAACGTATATTCATGACCATTCAGGTCCATATCTAGAAAATTTGTCATCAAACGTTCAGGGGAAAAAATCCATTTTCTGATAAAACAAAAAAAAACCGGGATAAAGTATCAGACAAAATATTGTGTTGTTAAAATTCATTGTATGTACATACTACGGTATTATATCGCACAAAACATGACCAATAGGGATTTAGAGAAAATAATGAGTTGAGTGATAGGTACCTTCATTGCACTTGCGGCGATAATAACAAGATAATGATTCTAAAGTACGTGATAACAGACATAAACCCTTGGTATAGGAACATTAATCAAAACGGGTCAGCTACAATACCATGTAAACATTCAAATGTTGTGCTTGATAATATTTGGTCTTTCAATCTTATTACGTATGAAAACATAAGGCGGATCACATCAAGATATTTATGAATATATTTGTCAGGCCCACTGGTGTGCTGGCGTCGGATTGTTTGACTTGAGATGCGGACCTCTTACCATTCTTTACGCTCTTTAAATTTGCTTCACATGCTAGCTTGTGTAGCATTCCTTTTTTTAATATATATATATATAATGCATAGTTTAAGGCCACATATGTCTGCTGCACAGTGTCTTGTCTTGTTCGTTTTCCACTTATGTTGTCTTTGTTTTATTTGTTACTTTGTCCTTCCTTGCACCGTAACTTAAGTTAATAGGGTGTGCCATACTTTTCGAGCTTTGCTCTGCTTTGGTCACCCTTCCATCATTACTGTAGTTTTTTTTTTTTATATTTGATTGGATCATGGTATAAATGAAATAAATGAAATGAATACTGGGTGAAGGCCATCCCGGGTAGGTTCTTTTCCTTTCACAAAGGGGTAGATGTGTCCTAGGGAGACCAAGGTCAATATCTAAGGTACTCAATATAATGCCGTTGCACTTATAGAAATCCTATAAATGCCCATGTCCTCCACATTCTCTACATTGGGTTTAAGCTGTTCAATTACCGAAGGCCTTGCCATTTTATGTCACCAAAACATATGAGGGTATATTTCTCACACATATTTGCAAAATAGTATATGGCTTTGCAATGGAAGATCTGAACGAAAGATATGTTTTGAGCAAATGAAATAGTTATGTAAAAAGCGAACACCACTAATGCTATACGCCGCAAAAGTTGACCCTACATACCAATGACCTTTTGTTTGCTCGTATCCACAAGTCTTTGTTAATGGCCTTTGTGGTGGTGTCAGGATTTATTCAGCTAGTGTGCTGATCCGGGGCCGCGTGTATCCATATACGGACGCTCCTAATGGCCCGCTATTTGAGGCTGGGGCGAATTGGGAACAGTCATGGGTTTACACCCTACTCTTTATTCGACACTGACTGCGATGTACATGTACAGTTGTGACCTCTCTGTACACTGGACAGACGGCTTAACGACCCCTCCGAATGACGGGATATTCTCATGGATCATTTGCCCAATTCCAAGTGAACATTGAGTAGAGCGGTATCGTATTATCAATGCTGGTAAACAATCAAATCCAGAATTGAATAGTACCCGAAAAATGCCCAGCAAGTGCCACGACCCCACCGTGATTCGAACCCGGGAATTTGATGGTAAATTTGCGCACAGACAAGCCCCTAACCGCTAGGCCACGCTCTCCACCAATGACACTTGGGCTTGGAAAAAGTTGACTTCGTGCCCGTTTGCCGGTGGGGGTAGATGGGGGCTTCTCCCCAGTCCTAATATTCTCAATAAGAAAAGTAGAACAATGCCTTTTGCGAGCGTAAATATTTTTATGGGTTTTTGTTGACAAAAAGGTATAAATTGGTAAATATGGACACTTTTGTTAAATTTCTCCCCAGCTCGAAAAGGTCTACATTTGGGAAAAAGTAAATTTTGAAATAAATGCTCACACCCAGAAAAAAATTCTGCTATAACGAACCTTCTTGACAACCGCATACGCCTATGCCAAGCAACTATTTTTTGGCAAAAGTTGAACTCACCAAGAATAGCACGTTGGCAAATGTTGACCCAACCTGGATTTGTATGACGCTGGCAAAGTTGACCCTATCAAGGATTATGGCTTTTGGGCAAAGTTGACCTAACCCAGGATATGCCTTTGGCAAATGTTTACCCCTGCGGGCAAGAAATGGTCCTTTGTATAAAAGATGACTCTATACTGAAAGAAAAAAAATGGACTTATTTAGTATATATCTTTGGCAATACCCCACCAGCCTGTCTGGCTTTGGCAAAAGTCGACCCACCAATGTTAGTAAGGCCTTTTTCATTTTATGTCAAGTCTAATCTATGCATTAACAACATCAGTAAATCTAATTAGTAACGGCTGGTGGATTGGCGCCAAGATAGCGGTTAATTAACCTGCCTTCTGAAGCTCTGCAAGCCTTGGCAAAGTTTACCACACATGGAGATGGGTTTGGCAAACGTTTATACCCCACAAATGATATGGCTTTGGCATTAGATTTAGAGCGCCACCAGTGTGTTGCTTTGAAATTTCTATTACCCATTGATCGGACAACTATGTGCTTCTGCCAGGTGAAGGTAGATAGGTAGGGTTATAAATCGGAATCCCATTCTAGAAGTTTTCGGGAAGAGGTTTGAAGATGTTTTTCTAAGTTTGAGGGTGCTGAATAAGGACTTATGGGTCCAACCTCTGGGAAGTGGGGAACGTTGTAACAATAAGGGGGTTAAACTAGTACAGGGGAAATTTGAAATAAGTCAAAATGTGTTTAAATGAACACCAAGTATGGTCTCATTATACGGATTAAAAAAGGTATAGTTGTATAGGTTCCGACCTTAGTTAAACGGCTACAGCCCTGACAAGGTTCAAGGTCATTCTGGGGCAAAAAAGATCCAATGCTCAGAGGTGTTGAAACGGTGTCAAATTAGCTCCTGGTCAGACTGAAGCAGAAATTTATTTCAGTGTTTTGGTGACAGATCTGTATACAAATTGAGGTCAAGTTTTGGACCATGTAGGACCCCTGTTAATTTCCCCCACTATTACGGAAACCAATTGCCAAACATTGTAAAATAAGGCAAGACGAACAATTGACACCACTTCAACAAATCGAGCATGG
Organism: Ophioderma brevispina; assembly: GCA_023653785.1. Lineage (NCBI taxonomy): Eukaryota > Metazoa > Echinodermata > Ophiuroidea > Amphilepidida > Ophiodermatidae > Ophioderma > Ophioderma brevispina. The sequence goes on from JAMKCH010046839.1 coordinate 15,798, forward strand.
GGTATCTTTTACCCCAGGAGACCTTGAACCTTAATAGGGCTGTACCTGTTTTAAGTCGGAACCTAGACAAACTAACTTTTTAATCCTTATAATGAGACAAAATATGTTGGTGTTAGAGCCTACATTTTAAAAAACAATTTGACTGATTGCAAATTTACCCCTGTTAAAATTTACCCCATTATTTTACATAAGTTCCCCACATTTCCCAGAGATGGGACCCAAAATTCTGATTCAGCACCCTTCATAATATAGAAAAAACAGTATTCAGACCTTCTTCCCCTAAGTTCTAGAATGGGATTTCATTTAACCCTACTAGATTAAGACTTGATGGCTTTGGATTGCGCTAACTCATAGGCGATACTGGAAGTAGAGTTTACCTATTGTGACTGGAAAAGTGTACAAACTCGTATTCTCAGATAATTTTCAACTACTGGGAAACTTACCAGAGAATTTGTATATATTTTGATATGTCTACATATTGTTTTATTTACGACAGAGTCCGTTAATATTAAAGACAATATTTTGTCCATCTTTTCTGACTAATCGATATTAAAGTTTTTAAAAATTGGAAGTAAGGGTGATCTAGCACAGTCTAGAAGTAGAACTTTCCTGTAAGCTGCCATAGATGTGTGAATTTATAATACACCATACTTATATTATTAACTAAAGAGTAGATGACCACACTCTCTTGATACGTTCTCATTAAAACAGATTAATGTGCGGAATGGTCTATAGTTCCCCGTTTTTTGTTGCAAATGCACCTAGTGTGGACCATACACAACCATTAATCATCATTGAGTCATTAATGTCTCCTTGTGTAAAGGCCGGATGAACGAAATCATCAGCCATAATAAAGCATAAAACCCGTTCTAATTGAGACTACTAGGGAGTCTCATGCATAACAAATATTGTTTTATTGCCTAGGTTCGTTGCACACTACATAGGAGAGGTTCATACCTTTAGCATTAAAAGCATTACAATGTCATGAGTGAGAAGCATATTCTCGAAGTTTGGGGAAGAAGGTTTGACGATGTTTTTTCTATAGTTTAAGGATGCTGAATCAGAATTTTTGCGTCCAACTTCTGGGAACTGTGGGGAATTTTGTAAAATAAGGGAGTACACTCTAAATAGAAGTGTTGATGATTTGAGTGTTAATCGAAGCCTGAGATGAGATCGAAGCAATTCATATTTTTCGTTTCACTCTAGCACTCACATGTTTTGATGTATTTTGACCAAACTTGGTCCCATGCGTCGTACTAAGACCGTGTCAATTCATATGGTATTGACCAGAAGGTGACCTTTAACCCAGTCATAGAGGTAAAGCGGTGTTTTGTTTTAACACGTTGAAGTGCTAAATAAGTGTTAGCCAAATCATTAATACTTCTACTTAGAGTGTAAAATTTATACAGGGTGAATTTTGAAATCAGGTCAATAGCGCCATATAGGATACTGTGTATAACAAAAAAATCCGTATCTCTGAAGGATTTCGATTTGAGCTTAGCTTGAGCTTGAGAAATCTCTGAGTCAATCTTTCATGTCATAATTTCATTTTATATATACTGATTGTGATTCAATGCTTTTAATATATCAGTATAAGTATATTGCGGTCTATCCTGGCCTGCAATAAGTTTGCTTTATTAATGCAAATATTCGTTAGCATTCGACACACGAACAGTGACAGGTTAAATTGTCTGCATGATGACCAGATGTGAAGTGTTCAAACCAGTCTATATTTAGCCGTATTCTTGTCATTCCTGTCATTTGACACAACAACATGGAGGAAACACTAATGAACATTTATTAAGAAGCATACATGTATATTGACATCACCCATGATTACACATTCTCTCTTAACCGACACAACAGAAAACCACATGTCTGCGTCTCAAGGAGAAACAAGTAGATCCGGATAAGGAGACAAGACCTGCAGAGTTGATGGAAAACTTCACCATGTTTTTTTCATCAGGAAGATTGATTCTGAAATGACTAAAAACCTCAAGCAGTGGTACACAGTAAATTCAGATTTAAAATTGTGCTAATTTGCACACTGTACCCTTCAAACATATATAGAATGTCCATTTTAAAGGACTTGTCCTTTTATACATGGATTAATGCCATGCTGAATTTTTTGGAAATTTGCGATGAATAATTAGTCGAGAGGAAGCCCTGTCGTTGTAAGATACAGTATTAAAAGGCTCAAAGCCAACCTATGAAAACTGTCTTGCCTATAAGATAAATCTGATTTTCTAACTACTATTCCGTTTCTCAACATGTGGTCTTCAAAATATTAAATTTGACATTAAAGGTACATTTTACCACCATTCTGTCAGTGTATGGTTCTAAAGATATTCTCGAAAAAAGTATCTTTCCAAAGTTTTGATTGTTTCTAATGGTTCTTTTTTCGCATTATGATCTGGTGTTGTATTACAGTGCCCATAGACAAGGCGCACCATGTTTCAATTTATGCTTATGGGCAGAAATGACAACATTCCAATTTTCACACAGACGAGATCGAAGATCAGCAGCTCAGGTTAAACAAACATACAATATTTTGGCAAACGCTTCGATGGTGCAATCTCTTTGGGGAAAATGGGCAATAAGTGTGTAGATCACATAGGCCTGGTATATATTCATTCAAAATAATTGAAGAATTACTATTTACTATAAGAAAGGTAGACAGAATTTACTATAAAACTAACTAACATATTGGTTCGTATGGGGGTGCGGTGTAAAATAGGACTGATATGTCAAGGCAGGGCCGAGCAGGGCCCAGTGACCTTCTTTTTACTTTAGTTTTTGATTTGTTTTTGGTATACATCGGATGCACCGCCATGTAAAAATGATATAATAATGCAAAAATAAATAAATAAATAACCCACTCACTTTGGTTTTGTCTTTGAACCTACTGTGCTGTGAATCCGAACACAGGGCCGAGACTGCGAGACAGTTTAGTCCCCTCTACGACTGACGGTCCGCCACTACTAATTATACAATTATGATATTATGAATATTAAACATCTGAATCAGATTACCCTTAAGCCAAAAAAAGTTTGTCTCAGCTTCCCTCGCGCATAGCTTTCAAAATTAGATTTAGCTCATAGCTCTATGCGGCGGCGGCGATTTTCACCTTTTTTACATTTTAAAGATTTTATTTTTATTTAGGCGATACTCAGTTCTTTTTCTTGATACGAAGTGCATCTCAATATTTGGGAACCTATGGAACCACCATACAAATAAAAAAGAAAAACTGGAGCTATATGACTCTAGAAGCTTTTTTTTCACTGTGTGAAGTTTGTTTTATTCCTTGAAAAGAGAAGAGGAGTACATTGGAGTGGTACATATTATATAGTTCTAAAAACACCACGGCGCAAATTAAAACAAAAATATCGCATAGGTCATAGCTTATTATGTAAAAAAAGTATAGCACATAGCTTTTTAGCCAAAAGAAGCTGAGACAAAGTTATTTTTTCCTACATCCAAAACACTAAACGATATTATTCAACTCAGGTGAGGGTCAAAGTTAGGAGATCCAACTCAAATGTTGGTGCCTTAAAATTTTCTTTCTCTGCACCACCACGAGCTACTGTGCTGGGGAAGTGTATACCTTAACGCGTCTGGTTCATATAGCTTAAATCTGCTCTTTCTAAGGAGTGACACGCGCTTATATACAAAGTGCGATTGAACCGATAGTTTCCCACCCCTACCTCAATTCACTACACTTCAAAAACCTCTTTGAGTGTCACTATGGTCTCTAAGGGAATCAGTGTCTATTACATATTCTGCTTTAAATAAACAACACTTAAAATATGGACGTTTTCCATTAAAATAAACAAAATATCAAATAGGATGTATCCTTCCGTCACTATGGTTACATGACGATCTGCATTTAGTTCTCAACTACCGACACAAAGTGTCTGATAGATTTATCGGTGAAGGGTTGTATGTCACCGCAAATCATAAGCAGGTCTATAGGAACCTACAAGAAGGATATCCAGATATATAGCTTGTGTCCAGGATCATACGGATACGGATTTCTAATTTTAGATACATGAGTCTTGAAATCTTGAATTCCAAATGCATGTTCTTGTTGCTGTTACTGATGTTGTCCTTATCTCGCTGTCTTTATATGTCTTGGTCGGAACGTCTGTCTGTCCTTTCTGTCTACCTCTCTGTCCGTGTGCCTGTCTCTCCACTCTTCTCCCTCTCCGCTCTCTCTCTCTCTTTCTCCCCTCTCCTACGTGATGTATTTGCAGTATATGAACAGGATATCCCAGAAAACGACAACTTATTAGATTCTAATAATTCTTATATTAATGGGCCTCTTGTTTCAATTTGGCCCCAGGTATTGCAATTTAATTAAAAAGCTTAACATCTTTACCTTAACGGGCAAGATATCGTTTTCATTTGTGAAATAGGCTTGAAATCATGCGTGACTGAGGAGGGCATGCAAAAACAGTTTACCTGATGACGCTTGAGGTGAATAAAACATGAATAAAGGCACACTTGTATGTGAATCTCAGACGAGTTTTATAAACAAAAAAGAAGCTCTGTGCAAACAAGAAGCACGTACCTTTACGCTCCATGTACGCCTCTATTATAAAACCATAAAAGCAATGCGTTAGATATTTCCTAACAAACGCAAACTTAAAGATAACATATGTGGTATTCCTCAATGATCCATCGTAGGACCACTCTTGTTCATGTTTGATGTAAATAACATGTACCTGTCCAGAGTTGAAATTCATATTGTTTGCTGATAATAACGCTATTTTATATTCACATCCCGACATTGCTTCCAGAATTTATTTACATGAAATCAGTAATTGGTTTTTGCAAACAAGTTACCTGTGAATGCCACCAAGACTAATTATATGGTACTTGGAACTCTTTATATTAAAGATGTACTATATCCCTTACGTCCCTTGAGGAAAATGACTACCAACCTGACGATCACCGCAAAAAAGGAGGTGGCGTTATTTGTGTTGTTAGATCTAGGTGCACTTTCCCCCTAAAACACAATGTAGGGGTCCGCTTCGTGATTTTTGAAAAGTGGCAAAAATGGCATTTAGGGTTTAAGGGATATCCTATACTGAAAACAATTCTTACGAAGATGGTGACGACAGTAATTTGGGTAAATGCACTGCAAAAATGTAATGAGTCATCGAATTTCCCTAGAATTTAATTTTGAACTGTTTTTAATATTTTTAATATTTTAGAAGTGAAAGCAGTACCGTGTTGGACACACGAAAACTAAAGCAAACTTTTAAAGATATGTAAAATTCCTTGAACTGCTTTCCCGAAAATCACCTTAGTTTTAAGAGAATGCAAATACTATGCAAGTTGCATTAAGTTTTACACGATAGTGTATTGGTCATTCACTTCAGAATGTCTAAGTGACTTTCATAATATATTTAAGAGTCCAAAAATAAAATAAAAAATAAAACACTTTCAAACATACTGAAGTAAACCCATACTAGTCGCAAGTTCCACTTATTTTTGAATGCAGTCTTGATGTTTACATTGTATAGAATTTGCAGGAGAATTATTTTAATGACCTCTAACTAATAGCAGTGATATCACTGCTATCGTTTATTATGCACCTGGCATGCTCTATGACTTACGTTGATGAGAACAACTAACATACCATTGCTTTTGTTGTTTTCATGGATATGTGTTTAGATATTGATCTTACAGGTGCAAGTTGGATTGACACATCAACCCTGTATGTAGCATTCATAGTCACAAAAAATACCTACCCAGGCATATACCGTTGGTTTTGTTTTCTATAGACATGTTTAAAGATATTTGATCTGGCAGGTGCTAGGTGGATTAATACCTCAGCTGTATGTAGCAGTCGTAGTTACCAGGCATACCATTGCAATTGTTTTCTATTAGACATTTTTAAAGATATTGATCCGACAGGTGCTAGTGGATTAATACTTGTCTTGAGCTCTATGTAAGTCATGCGAGAAAATACCTGCAATAAAAGTTGTCCCTGTAGTGTGCAAATTGATAATTTTTTTATTGGCAAATCTAAATTATTTGCAATTAAATGAAAGCGATTTATTCCAGTATGTCTAGATATTTTACTCTGCTGACTCCCCTTTAAGAATGTTGCCATGGTCGTGGAAATACCATGATTTGCTGTTACTAAAGATTAGATGAACCGTATACTCTTTTGACAAATATACCCTCCCCATGAGCCTATTAATAGCTAGACTTAAGGGCAAGGTATCATGCCCTTCTGGGGGTGTCGACCTATTCTAGTTTAGGGATCGCAATTCTTTTTGGTTGCCTTGCGACATGGTTGGGAGGCGCCACCGGCGTCGAAGTTAAAATTTACTATTCATGGTGGTGATAGGTGTAGTAAATAAGATAGGTAATTGGCAACTTAGACGGCATTATACCTTCCTGTAATACGTACGCTTTCAAAACTGAAACTAGTATTGGCAGGATTAAAACCAACTGCATGAATGTGGCCTTTTTAGTAAGTTACTGATTTTAGAACATGTACGACAAAACAAGTAATGTGATGCATTTTTTCCATGTCCAGGACAAGCTTCTTGGCTTAGAAGATATTAGTGCAATGGTTTTGCACTGAACACCTATAAATATTATTATCAGTGCTTTCATTAGCTCAATTTGTAGAGCATCCCCCGGGGACCCGAGTTCAAATCCTTAATGGTCAGTGATTTTTTTATTGACGGTAATTTCCGTTACATTATTAAATTCAAAATTATTAAAAAAAGTTAAGCTGCCTTTCTCTTGAACGATATTTTTCCTCCCGAAAAACACGGGTTTTCCTTATATTTCTCGAATATCTAACGTGTCCCTTACGCCATTTTTTGCCGTTGTAGAGAAGTAATTCATACAAGTACAAACTATGAGCTAATACAATTAAATAATTCGCGGCACAGTTCGACTAGGATTAACCAGTGTATTAGAAATAATCATGGTTTTGAGTATGATGATGGTACCCAGAATGCAGGGGTAGTTTATATTAATACAGGTAAGCGTGATAGATCATCTAACTGTGACCTTGGTGTATGAGCATTATTTTAGCTCAGAGAGATTAAATTTTATTAACCTTAAGGATGTGGAAATTTTTCATTACATGACTGTTATAATGCCGGTGATTAAAACAAATAGTTTGGCCTATTAGTAAGAAAAAGACGGAATCGAGTTCTACAATAATTGTGGCCGTCATTCATTGATATTTCCGCTTTCTATTTTTGTACTTAATCGTTGATAACATCTGTAATAAGACGGAAACGTCATTCAAAGATTTCCAAAAGGTGGAATATTCTAAGGGATCGCAAATAAATACATAAATTAAATAAATAAATAAATGGTTTCCAGTATGCAGGAATCTGACCGTAAAAATCACGTCTCACAAAATGGGTCATTATAAGTAACAGTCATATGAGAACTGGCACATATTGAACAAGACACAAAACTGAACTTTTAGAAGAACAGGTTTACAAAGGGAGGATCAGATATTTTATAGCTTGGTTTTTGTGCTTGTCGTTCCTGTTGTGTTATTGATCCTGTACAATATGTTCTCATCTAAATAGGTTTATTTACTTGGCTTTTGTTTAAATCGGAACTGATGTAAACAGTAAGCATTCATCCACTTCACAAACTTTGTTAATTTCTTAAAATGAGATATCCCTTAGTGCCGTAGTGATGAGAAAGTCCTCGGAAATATCTGTCGTAGGTTACTCAAAATCCGTAACGGATCAACGTTGATACAGGGATCAGGGTAGGTAAAATCTTAATTATGTAAAAAGTATGCGTCGCGATCGCCGCGGACATGGTTTGGTTTGAAAATAGTACATAGCTTCGTCATCGTCGCCATTGTTTATTGTTGTGGTTGTAAAATGACATTAATTTGTTCTTTCAGATTGATTTCATCATGTAAATTTGAATCAATGGCGATCAAAGGACGGCGCTAAACAAATCACGTATGTATGTACCCATTATAATGTAGCCATTAAACAAGTCTACGATGATTAGTTGCTGAGTTTACTTAACGGATGCGCAGCGCCAATTATTTCCACAACTTACCTAATTTGAACTTGTGAGCTTAAAACAGTGTTTACACACTGTCACAATAATTTTTAATAAAAGATTTGCTAGTGTTTGTATTACTGGTTACCATTGTTTACATAACTGCTAGTCCAAGTGCTGGATTACTTATTGGCAAATTGTTTCATCAACTGTTGCTTACACTTTTTTCTTTCATGTTGGGCATTACTGTTACCATTGGTCGTTTATCTGACTGTTCAGCATTATTTAAATTACTGTTTATAGTACTGTTTATCAATGTTTGCCAGTGCACCACAACGTTTTTTTCCACTACCGACATTTTCTGTTTACCATTTTTACATGACTAATCACTCCGGATTCACTTACTGTTTACTTTTATTTATCAATGTATGTTCCATTATTGTTTTGCTCATTGTTGGTCTTGTCATTGTTACGTAATTAGTTACAATTTTTACAAATATTTGCCATTGCTTACATGATTGTTGTCATTTGCTGTTACTTAGGGTTGTTGACTGTTCGCTATTATTGATCTACTGTTTCCATTTGTTACCACTGTAAACTGTCTTTTCCATTGTTGAGCATTAACTGTTGCTTGTTGCTGTTTTATTTACAGTGCTCCATACTTAATTACAGGTTGTCATTGATTTGATTGCTCTTTGGGGGATGATGCTACCGATTTTATCTATCTAGTCTATACTTGCCATCGTTTTAGAATCGAAAAAACACATAAAATGTTATACTATTAAACGACGTAAGCATAGTAAGTAAGAATACAGTGAACCTCTCAGTAATGAATAGATCTAATGAATTGTCAATATCCGCCGGACTTCCTTATTCGTAGTCTTGGAAAAGAAATAATATTGTTAGAACTTCAAAGACACCTTGATGATGGCATACGGGGTTCTGCAGTTGGATAAGTATTGGCGTGTATATCAAATCCTAACAATCTAATCTTGAAGAGTTATCTGTGGAACAACTAGCACTAATTATTCATTGTAAACTTTTTGTGTAGCTTAATCTTTTCGATATTATCCGCTTTCGTCGAACATTATTTAATCAAGAACCCCTTTTAAAATACTGTTTTCAAAGTACAAATAACACATTGAATATCAACCTTCTATTTTAGAGGTTATCACAGTGTTTAAAAAAGGTGAATGAATCTTTGGTCGCGCTAGTGCAAGAACATTTGCATCTCCATTCATCACTTTACAGAAAAGAAATTGTGTTTTTGAGGAACTATAATGAAATAATATACATATTTCAAAATCTAAAACAATACAGATCACATGGTTTGAGTATATTGGTGACTAACGAATTTGCTTATGTATCATCGTTAGATCTTCACTCCTCTGCTCTTTTGCTGCTTTTCAACATTCAAACGGCCAAAGAAGGCCGCCTCCATCAACCCCAAAACTACATAGGAATCGTACTGTCACCACTGGCCTCTAAATCTATACAACTCAATGCTGCCCAATAGAATCACTCCTCACACATATCCCATTCTCATAACGGAACAGAATGGTTCGCAAAGGCAGATCAACACTACCCCCAGATACTTGCCCTCAGAAGGACCATAGAAGAGTTGAGAATTTTCCCAATAGAAAAGCTTCAATTGTGTTGTTACTAGAGTCCTACTCGAAGGCTTTTGACAGTATTATAGTTAGAGATAAATCTTTGAAATTTTTAAAAATTTATATCTAAGGTCGCATAAATAAAGTATTAAAATTACAATCCATTACATTTATTTTAAGGTCCTTTTAAAAAAGTCTTGTCCGTAATATTTTAGCCTTTGGAAATTAATGGGTCCTCGTTGTCATTGACAAGTTTTTATTTCTAAAATTCATCCATTTTATTGAACTAAAATCGTACTTAAATATTTCTGACCATGGTATAATTGACATAATTAGAGAAGACGCTAATTACTTGTAACGATCAGTCCATTTATATGTTATTAATGGGCCCGGAATGAAATGAAACTCCTCATTACAAAGGCTATGTGTGTATATATAGGAGACGACGACAAGAAAAGTTAAGGCAATTGCCGTTATTCGTCAAGTTCAGAAAACAATTAATCACTCGGGGGACTTTTACCATGTGATTAGAGAAAATCGTGAAGAAAACCCCACTATGTTTAATGTGATTTTTTTACAAGTATTCAAAATGGTCACACTAAACCCGTAATTTTCGACGTGCGAAGCATACCTACTTTTGTATTTTGTTGCATCATGTCATCTTTTACTTTGGTGTCCAAAAGAGAAGGCTTTTAATGAAAATACGGACTGCAAAAAAAACGTAAGATACAAGAGCAATAAGGACAACAAGCTTGAAATTTGACAATATAATAGAGAAGACGAGTAAAGTATTCGGTGTGCTATCGTGACGAGAGCATTGGTGTGGACGGAAGTTGGGTATACAGGCTGTGCCAAAAATGTTAACACCGCGGACAAAGGTCATTTTGTTATAAAGAAAGTACGCTTGAGTATTTAGTATTCCTTTCAAGCCAAATAAACTTGTATTTGCCATTTATTTCATTCCATTGCCACTGCGATCCTCTAACAAAAGATATGCTATCAAATATGAGAGTGCCAAAATAATCTTGCTTCCAAATTGCTGGCATTTAGCATTTGAAATGCATGCCGCAACATGAATTCGCTTGAATTCAGAGCACATCTTCTTTCCATCTTAAAAGGGAACCAAATAGGATACATACTGTGTTCTTCTGTTGAAGAAAGCTGCGAGATCTGTCCCGTGTTTACCAAGCGGCTCATCTTTGGCTTTACCAAAAAGGCTCTTCTAAGGAGAGATGTGGCTTGAGTTCTGTCATTCTGGTACGTTTTCGGTCTGTTAACATGGTTAAACCTGCTATTTTATTCCAATGCCGCAGCGTCACCAATATAGTCATGTAAGCATATGTTCGGATTTGTTTTGTTTGCTTGTTTTTTTTGTTTATTCTGTATTACCGATTACAGAATCATTAAGTTTCCTTGGGAATCATACGGAAGCATCGATTGTTTCTTTGGTTTGGTTTAAGCATTCTATGAAGGTTTGAGAGAGATTTGCTATGGGCTAAGTCTCCTAATGAAAGTGAACTGAATGATTAATTAATCAAAAACATGCCAAAGTATTACTGGTAATAAAGACAATGTTTCACACTTGTTTTACCCATAATGACGTTCAAAGGACTGTCATATTTTTCAGTAAGGTCATAGTCAATCAATAACTTTCAATTTTGAGTATGTTATAACAAAATCATGGTTTTCCCGCGATCTTACAAATGTAACCAATGCAAGTGGACCATCCGATTTTGCACTCCTCCCCCTTTTTGACGAAGCATCTTTTGTTGTACATATCGGTTAGCAATGAATCAACGGCAAATAAAGTCTTATTTAACTTGGCTTTAATGAGTGTTCACGTTTAACGTCAGTTGGCAGGTAGCAATAATACAATTTATTCGAATGAAAGGACAGCAATACGAACATGACTTTCCTGTTGTATTACTTTAATTATAACAATGTCATTTCAAATAATTGGAGCAGAGGGTGGTACCTTCAGAATTTCTACGACGGATCAGTTTGCTTCATTATTAAAAAATTCCTTGTCATAAAACCATTTCACAACTCTGACCAGTATTTCTAATAAATACTAAACTTTTGGTTTTCTTCCCCACCTGTTTGTAAGAGTACGTACATGGCATTATCTCTTTGAGTTGTAAATCCGTGCCCTCAAATATGCCACGACTTCTGTGAAATATATACTTCCCGTTAAAAACCAAACCCTCCTCGGCATATGGTTTGTATATACAAACGCCAGAAGTCCAAAGAAATCACCATTACCCTCTGGGTACTAACGCCTATTATTGCTCTAAGCAACTATTTTGATTGGTTTACTGGAAGGAATATCATGTAATGAGCAAATCAGAGATACTGTAAGAATGGCGGGTATGTTTTTACAGAGACATAGAAGCATTATTTTGATTGGTTACTCAGAAGACCATCTCATGTTGTGTCCTTGATGAACCAATCATACAGGTTGTATCATATGTGGTAGTGCCCATAGTGTTAAGGTGATATAGTACTGATTGACCCGGACGGACCAAACCCACAAACGCCAATGCACTGAGTGAGAAAAATAAAGTCCCCTGATGTAGTACTTGCGTCCTCACTCGAAGACAACATGGCATGCACAGATTCGGTGGCTGGGCCCAAGCCCCGGGAACCCCGCCGTAGCGTGTCTCTCTCCCCTTGCCATGGGACTATGGCCTGGAATGGCCGTGGTTCGAGACCGACGGCGAATTTGCGACTTTTCCTCTTTCCCCCGGGCTTTCCTCCCCTTTATTCCTTCAGCTCCCTTCCTGGATAAACGATGTGGCATATCGTTAAATCATCATTTCTCTTTTGGGGCAAATTCTTAGCAATTAACTTGTGGTGGTCCCTTTGGAACGCTGGAGACTGAAAAAAATCACAACGAATGCCAGGATTTGCATAAAAGTGCGATCTAGATTGTATAATTATTAACACGTGTGCAACGGGCTAATTTTTTTTTTTTATCGAGTTAGGTATAAAGCTAATCGAAATTTTTCCAATCATCGTCAACTGATTACAACCTGGCCTGAATGTAAGTCCTCTTGGAATGAGTGATACTACTCCGTTATAAGCACTGCTGATACTTGCTTTCAAGTGCTGCGGGCCACAATGACGTGTCCAGGAAGATCGTTAACCAGTTGCGTGCACAAAAAGCGTCTTTCTTGGTTTTTATAGTCAAAATTTTACTTCAGACATTGACGCCTTGTTTAAATGAATTATTCAAGGATTAAAATATCCCCCTGGAAGGTTAATCATTATCATGGTGCCATGTACTTGAGATCATATACACATAATTGACTAACTCACCTTAGTCCACACGTAAGTTGGTATGGAAAGGTATACCTTCCAATTTTCAGGGCCATGGACAAAAGAAGTTGTTATTTTTCGATGAAGAATTTAATAAGCCCAATTTAGTCACCTTAACATAGTTTTTACATGCATAGCTAACCATACAACACCTTCATCAATGCATTATCAAGTGCATTTTTTAAGTATTGCACTTGTTACTAGGGAGTTGTTTGGATGTTAAAGTACCATCCACTCATCATATAGAGATAACGCCACTTAACATTGCTAAGGAAACTTATAATAATATAATGTAACTTTTTTCACTTGCTTCATCAGAATAGGCAGGCATTTGAAAGATGGTAGCAAACAGTTCGTGATATCGATTCCCATGCATGATGCGCCGAAGACAATTGCCTTGTATTTTTTAGATTCCCCGTGATAAATAAACGTGCGTTGCTGGGCAAGACAAATACATCTTACCTAAGCAATGACTATAACAGAAACGGCTGAAACCTCTTGTATCTATAGATGAGGTGACATCAATGTTTACAAACAGAAGTTAGCACATGGTCACTGACAATGGTTATAAGTGCGAAGAATAATGCCCATACAGTTACAATATCAATAGCCTTATCACTTCACGCGCCTGATTGAGCGCGAATTTTAAAAGCACAAGCCCTGCAGTGCTCACAGCATACTCCCGGGCATGCTCTTGTTTTCGTTGCCCGGCGTTGACCTCAGTCACATGTCACCTCTCTGTAGCTCTCTTTATTGGTAGACGTTTCATAATAAAGTCCCATTAATGCAAATGAGTTATTGCCATCATATTCCGTCAAGCACTACCGCACAACAGCATACAGCGCATGGACGGACTCAATAATTGTATTACCTCATTTGCATCAATGGGACTTCTATATGAAACGCTACCTGTTTTTAGAGATACAGGATTAAAAACCTTACTGTGCTCATTGTGAAGATCAATCAATCATTATTTGTCCATCCAACAGTAGTTACATACAGGAAATATGACCCAAAGGTTATTATGTATACCATAATATTTGGAATTTAAAAACATACTATTAAGTATGAAATAACTGTACATAAAATCAACTCTACTGGACGAAGATACATTCATACTGCACTGCAACTTCGTGCCGTGACACACTAGATGAAACCATCTCTGACTCAACATAGTAGCAGCGCAATGCAATGGAAATGTGTTGCTCTTGCGTTGAGTCAGAGATGGTTTTCGTCCATGTTCAAGGATTGTTGGCAGTGAGTATGAAGGGACCTTTAGGTTCATGTGGAGATACAAACTCAACATAGCAGCAGCCCAATGCAATTGAAATGTGTTGCTCTTGCGTTGAGTAGAGATGGTTTTCGTCAATTTTCACTGCATTGTATTGCAGTGAAGTATGAATGGACCTTTATGTCATTGGAGAACAACTTCAAGATCCTACCTAGATTATGTCCATTAGAGATGCCATCTAAAGCTTCCCATCTATAGGGTTGTAGTTAATATATGCGCTTGATCTAGCTGTCATGTTCCGAGACAAATGAAAATATGTTGTACATGGCATCCGTTAGTGAAATGAGATACCCATTTGTGTACCAAACATTAGAATTAATTATACACAAGCGTATTATAACTATGTCGGAGAGTAAAAAAGGTGAAAAGGATAGAAAGAAAGACTGGGCGAAGTATATAAAAACTGAAATGCGTATGATTGACTGGGGGATGGTTTGGACCTCATGGATGGCTGGTGGGTGGAGTAGATGATGAACAAATGGGTGCCTGGATTGAGGTTGAAGATATGGAAGTCAACCTTTAAAGAATAACGAGTGGGCAATGGTTGTAATGTCGGAACAGCTTCACAGGCCAATCTTTCTAAGACGATGCCTGAATACAGACGTGGCTGTCAATAGTAAAATATTGTTAACGTCAACGAGATGTGAAAATAGTTATTTAGGCACTAGTTATAACTTTTGTTGCAATTGTCTGTTGAAGGAAAGGCTATATAGGCAGAAAACAGGCAGAGATACATGCTTCCTTACACTAGCCGCGCCGATCGAATCTGCTGAGAGTGATAAATCAATTTTGGAAAATACAACGAGAACACTTACAAAACTCTTGGAATTATTGCCCTGAACCGGTCGTAGATAACTCGAGAATGAGGATTTTTATTCTCCGTTTAGTGAGTTTGATATACCCGGCCTTTTTTTTTTATAGAATAGCAGGTTGTTTTTTATATCCCAAATCCCAAATTACGTAATTTAAAAAGTGTGGACTGCAATCAAAAGAAGAATATTACACTAGAGAAATGGGTAAACTAGTATAACCTTTTAAAATCGATACAATCACTGTACCCATTCCCCCAGAAGAGATCGTCCCGTTAAAATACTGTACCCAGTCCAGAAGAGATTGTCCCGTTAAAATACTGTACCCAGTCCATAAGAGCTTTGTCCCCGTTAAAATACTGTAACCCATTCCAGAAGATATTGTCTCGATGTAAAATAAAATGCATCCCCGGGATTCTACCACTTTCATGTTAGTATACAACATTCATTCACGCCTTCCTCATGCCTTGACACATAAGAACGTCATCTACGATGCAAATCCTCACATAACCAGCAACAACGATTAGGAACTTAATGACTTTTTATGAAAGCTTTATTAAGCCAAAGTCCCAACTGTTCCTCTTTTTCTCTATACAATGACTAAATCCCGCACTCTTCTTCTCCGGACCGTGTCATTATCTCATGCCCAGTACCGAGCTGAAGATTCAAGTCGTGGAAATAATTTCGACTAGGGAGGGGAAAGGCGTGGATACATTGTAACAGAAAGGTATTTTATAGGGCACGAGCGAAAAGATATGACCAGATACCTGCTAATTTTTAAGTCTTTCATTCATATCAATGTAATTACAATATTGATTTGGACAATCCCGTTAACGCTGTTTTTAATTTTCGTCGTGAAATTCAAGTGTTAGGGTTCAAGGAAAAGAATTAAATGATACGGCGAAAGTTAATTAACAGTCATCTAGCCGACTAGAAGTGAAACTGTAACCTTCTTGATTAAAAGGTCATAGTCATAGGAGAAGTACACTTCCTGGTAGAACACCCGCTAACTTACTGTCCTTGCTTTGGACGCGTCCCGTGTCCCCCATTGACCATTTAACGAACCCTAAAGCTTCGAAAGAAAATGTCCTTTCAATAATCGTAATGGTAGTCTTAAAGTCTTATAACAATATCGGTTATTCATTGTGTATGCGATTGGTAATTTTTAACGTGCAAAAATTCTCAAGAATTTTCTCTCGTGTCAATAGAAAGGTTGACAATTTTTAGACTTAAAGTGTGCACCTTTTGATTTTGAAAACAATTTTTAATACAAAATAAGTTTTATAGATTGTATGTGTGTGGTGTGATTAAAAAAAAATGTGATATGTTTGAGATTTCGAATCATGACAAGAAAGCTGAAGAAGTACAAGAACATTTGGTTATTTTATCCTTTTACTTAATTTACTTCTTGTTCTCCTTCCAACCAGCTTCGCTCTCTTTTTGTTCTCTTCCTTCACCTTTGAAGAAATGAAGACTTCGACTTTCGAGATTGAAAAGAAGGAGAAAACGAGAAAAGGGTTAAAAGGAATATTGAAATGAAAAAAGTCAGAAAAGTGGATGGGAAAAAATGTAAAATGGTACAAATTAAAGAAATAGGAAATGAACATTTCCAAGGGAGGCGAAATTCAAAAATAGTAAGACGATAAAAAAATGAAAGAAGAATGTGAATCATTCTGAAAAAAAATAAAAAAAGTACAAAAATAAAGATACACAGAAAATCTTCACAACAAGAACACTTCTTCCAATGTTTTTAAATCTGAATACAGAGACCGTAAAACCTGAATTCAGTCGGTAGAATTTTGTGACTATGTAGCCTGGTAAGGGCAGGCACTGTAAGTCTAGCGTAATAGGCAGCTTCCCGCCGAGGCCAGATTTCCGTTTTCTGTTTCTTTTTGAATTCAGACCGTTGAATGTTGCGTGTCCCGTCATCCCTCGTGTTGAGTGACGCAACCTGATAACGATGTGTGAAAAACATCTATATTAATAATTTCTATTTTCTACAAGAACATAAGAATCTGACAGTTTGGCCTATTTTTTTAATTTCTTGGTCAGATATGTTATGAGTTCATTCATTTTATACAGGGTATATTAAGTGACATAGCCGGATAGTTCCGCATTATAAAGTGACATGCTCAGCGTTTACCTTTTTGCTGGTTTTCCAAAAAAATACCACTTTTACTAAAAATTTATGTAAAATTATAGTACAGGCTTCAATGAGTAATTTTTCTATCAGGACTAAAAATGTATGTAAAATTATAGTACAGGTTTCAATTGGTATTTTTTATATCAGGACTATAAATTCTTACAGAAATATTTTACTAAGCAGTAATATTTGGGTGTGCAGCAAACCAAATGTCTGTTAAAAGAATACAATATAACAAAACATTCTTTCACGTGTAATAAAAGAGTTGACTTCACTTCAGCAAAACAATTGATCAAAGGTGGTGAAGTTTAGTTAAAGCAATAATAGCAATTTTTTTAAGATCGCCCCTAATTTTTCAAAAAATTTGGGATTTTTACACGTTTGCATTGGTAACTGGCTAGTAAACTATACCTCGAAAATGTCTATGTGTCGCAAACGAAGGAATTTTGTAATTAGAAATAGCGTCATGTACGTATCTACGCTCATCCATTAGTTTTTTATTGGTTCAGGCAAGAGAAGTTAGAGATCATTTTCTTGAGGTGGCACTATGTCATCATGGACGGACATAGCTTTGTCGCTAAGTACAATTTGGGATCCCAATTATAATTACAAAATCGTTTATTTTTGATAAATACGAATTTTGAGCATCCTCGTTCGCAAGGGTAGTTTCCTAGACAATTACCAACATAACTGTGCAAAAATATCAAATTTTGAAAATTGGGGTCGCTCTTCAAAAATGTGCTGTTGTTGCTTTAAATCAGTCCAGTCGTTCGGATAGTAAAAGCAATTGTGTTAATTAATATGGGCGACCACATTTGCAGATGTTTTTGTTCATAACATCAAAAGGAACATTTCCTGGACTTAAATTTCACTGTGGTAATGAAAAAATTATTATTTTTTTCTGATACCAAAATCTGAATTTGATGGAGTTAAAAAAAGGGGGCGATGTTGTTGTTCGGGTCACTCACCTTTAATTTGACATAACTTAAAAACCAAATATTATATCACATCCGGAAAAAATTATCAAGTAACTGGTGATCTGTTCTGTACGAGTTACAAAACATTTGGACTCAAACCATTAATCTTCATGTTAAAAAGTAAGTTTCCTAGGACACCCTGTATGTGTTCAGTCCTTATTTTTAATTTCCTACTTTGATTTAAGCGCAAATCAAACTTTTCTCTAGTGGTTCATACACATTTCATCAAGTACAATATCAGACCGCGTTTTCGAAATGACGTATACTGAACATCTCCATGAGCAAGAATCTAAGGGTAACACCTTAACACCATAATCAAATATTCCAAGTTAACACCAAAAGAAACTAGAACTAATTCTACTTCAAAAATATTATTATCTCTGGTTAAAACTTTTTAGACTTCAAACTGCATGGCTAAGCTTTTGTAAGCTTTATATCCCTTAAATCCGTAAAACTATTTTTTCCCACTTTCAAAAATCACGGAGCGGGCCCCTGCCTTGTGATTAGGGGGAAAGCGCTCCTAGTTATAACAACACAAATAACGTCTACCACCCTCCCTTTTCGGTGATCGCCGGTTTTGCTAGTTATTTTCCTCTAGGAACGTAAGGGATATGGCTACCTAACCCACATCTCTTTATGTATGATGCATTATCATATAACTTATTTTCGATTGAGTAATTTTCTTGCATTTTAATATATCAGTCTTGCTGTTTTTTTTTAATTTTTGATGTAGGCCTATGTTATAAATAAATTCTCTTTCCCCTACTTTCCTCTCCTTCCTCGTCCTACTTTGGCTACCTCCGTACAATATTACTTACTGGTGTTCATGTTGTTGGATCTCTCCATTGGTTCGTCTCCTACTGTTATTCCTGTACGTGTAGTGTGTGTGTGTGTGTTCCGTTGTTTTCGTTTGTCTTACGTGACTGTCGGATCGTATTTAGATTATTTTTACTTGGTCATATCGGTCATCACTGTCCTACATTCTTAGATAAATAGATGCAACTTAGAACCCAAAATCAGAAAAGTTTTATATGCAAATGTAGTGTTACCAAAATCAGAAAGCATTATCTGCAAATGTAGTGTAACCAGAATCGGGAAGTATTATCTACAAATGTAGTGTACCCAAAATCAGAAAGTATTATCTGCAAATGTAGTGTAACCAGAATCAGGAATTATTATCTGCAAACATGGCAAATGTAGTGTAACCACAATCAGAGAGTATTATCTGCAAATGCAGTGTAACCAAAATCAGAAGGTATTATCTGCAAATGTAGTGTAACCAAAATCAGGAAGTATTATCTGCAAACATGGCAAATGTAGTGTAACCAAAATCAGAGAGTATTATCTGCAAATGTAGTGTAACCAAAATCAGAAAGTATTATCTGCAAATGTAGTGTAACCAAAATCAGGAAGTATTATCTGCAAACATGGCAAATGTAGTGTAACCAAAATCAGAGAGTATTATCTGCAAATGCAGTGTAACCAAAATCAGAAAAGTTTTATCGGCAAATGTAGTGTAACCAAAATCAGAAGGTATTATCTGCAAATGTAGTGTAACCAAAATCAGAAGGTATTATCTGCAAATGTAGTGTAACCAAAATCAGAAAGCTTTATCTGCATTATATGTGCATGCTGCAAGCATTATTTTTTTGTCATTTTTAAGTTGAATTTTCGAGTGATAACAAGATAACAAGAAAAAAGTTTAAAATTCGACTTGTCACAAATGACCTTTGACCCATAAATGGCCAATATACCATGTTCATAGACGATTTACAGAATCCCGAAATACATCTTACGGGGGACATTTACCCGGAATATTTTCGGTCAGTGAATAATCTACGCATGCTTTGTATTGAGTTTGCGCAGTTTATTCGCTCAGCGAAAGTAAAGTATTGAATGTATGAGTAAGTTCCATTCAACTGCAGTTCAAATTCTGTAGACTCAAAACGAATTACCATAAAGTAACCTCCAGATGACCTTTGACCGTCAAACTGCGGATATCCCTATAATGTTTGATGGGAATACACCGATCAAGTTTCCTGAACTTACTGAAAATTCAACGAAAAGATGCTCTAGAGGGTACTATCAAAAATTCCCAGTGCGCAACGGAGACAAGAATTTGGGACATATACAATCTGATGACATTAACCTTATCATGTCTATAAATCGGTCACAGAGGTATTCTGCTCTATTCTAATAGGTCAGAATTATGTGAGTTAAAAATAACCTAAGGCTAGTTTTAAGTCCGTGAAAATAGCATTGAAAGGCAACTTAGAGTTCAAATTTCATGGTTTTAATACAAAAAAGAAACCGTAACTGGTGGGTCTTGGGTGCGATATGCCATTATCCATTCCGCTGCTATAATTGCCCACTTTTGTCGCCAAAAAAGTGACAATAAAAAATCTAGATCAGGATGACATATACTTATAACCCTCATGCCGGTTGAAATTATTTAGACTTTGACCGAGAAATGTCACTATAAATCCTGTCTGTTCTAAGTGGGGTTGAAAATCTTCAGGTTTAGTTCACATTGTTTGACGTTGCTTGGTGCATTATATTAACCCTATCATCAAACATCATATCCGGGAAAATGAGTTGTATTTCCCACTTCTCAACAAAGTGCATGAATGATTAAGTATCGTTAAAATAGAAGAACAGCTCCCGACCCAACCTCTTCTCAACTACAACAAGACCACATTTCTTTCAAAATCGTCTATAGACTTGTGCAAACTGCCCAAAGTTGGCAAGTTAATTTTTATCATTCTGCGAATATTTCCCGCCAGTAGGCAAACCAGTATCATGAAATCAAACAAGATCAAGCGGCGACGCCACTTTGTTTTGTTTCAGTCCGCAAATCAGTTGCAAACCTTAACACGACAGCAAAAGTTGTGACATATTGCTGTCAAGATTGCAAGTCGGAGACGTATTTTCGCGGTCGCTGCGGTAATTTGCGGATTAACATGTCTGTTGCTGGCATCTTCTCGCCCCGATTTTGGAGCCAGAGTAGTCATTGCCGACCACTTAACAACTGCACAGAACCACTCATGATGCGCGCCAAACTCATCGGCTACCGATTCCAAACCGCTCATGTGTTTTTGCCGACCTTCCCGATTCAAAAACCCGCAACGATTTTTTTTAGGCTGCGAGAAAAAAATTGTGGCGGATTTTTCAAATCGCGCCACTTGCTCCCGACCACAGAAGACTGCAGAGAAGACAGTCCCAGACCTTGCCAGAACTTGCACATGAAAAAAAAAGAAAAATTACTCACAATTTTCGAAAAATGGCCAATCGGCACCAGACTTGAGCAGTCTAGAAGTGGTTTTCTAGCAAATATCGGTAAGACTGTAGAAGACTGGGAAGGACAGTCCCAGACCAGACCTTGCCAAACTAACATGAAAAAGAAAAACTGCTCACGATTTTCGAAAAATGACCAATCGGCACCAGTCTTGGGCAGCCTGGAAGGGTTTCTAGCAAAAAAATCGGCTGTGTGACTGAGCCTTATCCTTTAGGTGATGTTTCTAATAAAAAAATGTCGTCCTCTTACACCACAGTTTGAGGCAATATTTTTTCGGTGTATTACCCTAGTCTAATCTAGTTTGCGACTGTCTTGTGGTTGATGGAGTCTAGCTGGATGGTCTTCGTGACCTTGGTCGTTGTCGCCTGGCACAACTTAAAATAAAATTGAAATACAAGTCACTTGCAAAAAAATTTTACATTTATTTCAATATGGAATTGAAAAAACATTTTAGTAATAATCAAACTTCAATGAGCAAAAAATTCAAAAGAAACGCTTTTCAGCGTTGTATAAACGTCAACACCCCGTTCTTCCTATCCAATGTTGATTGACGCCATCGGTTGTATGTCCCCTCAATATATGACGGGGGAAGCGGAGGGGATGAATCAAGTGGGTACAGGCTGATTCAAAAAGAAGTTTAACTAATTTATTTTATTTTCTGCCGTGTTTAGTAAAAAAAAACTAAAAGGAAGTCTCTGTAAGGTAATATAAATATAATTGCAAAGAGCAATTTCTCAAGGTCTAATATTTTTTTTTACACTGCACATTCCAAACCCAAGTGTTTATACTCATTTGAATAAGACCGCCTATTTTAGTGACTGTAACCCTTCTAGGAACATATTTATAATGACATATGTTATACAAGGAATTTCACGTACATATTTGTTACTAGACTACAATTAAATGAGCAAACTTTTTAATCAGCTTGTACGAAATGTTGTGAGCATTTACAAAAGTTTTTATGGAATATATATGGAAACGGTTTTGCTACACTCTGATGGATGAATAGCGCCATGACAACAGTGAACGTTTGGGACCTTCGCACGTACCGACTCGGATCACAAAAGGTCCCGCCGTTTACGCGTCGTGAACGAGGCTGCCGTGACATCACGAACATTTTTGACGGCACGACCGAATATAGGAAAACTGCACATGTTTGTTATTAAGAGAAGCAGGAATATGCAAATGACAAGTTTATGACAGTAATTTCTTTGCATTAAAACAGAGTTGCAAACTGTACTTCATTACCAACCATTATACCGCAAATATTAACTGGCTAAAAATCTGGTGGGGATTATGTCCTAGAGAGCGGCACTTCTGACCTTTGTTGTTATTAACCCTCGGCTAACGAAGGGGGGTGGCTTACAACCCCCCCCTTCAGGTTTTTTCCGGGGCTTGCTTAAATACCCCCTTTTTTGGGGCCAAATTATTTAATGTATTGTCAATTGACTGTTTCCGCTCCTTTATCCAAAACAAACATACACGGTATAGTAAGATACAGGCGTGACCCAAAAGTGATCGATAGGGGGGGGGGTGGTAACCACACCCACTCCGAAGAGAAGTACCAACATGCTAACACAACACGGAACATCACAGACATTGATTTGGGTACCAATAGTAGCGATGGTCTCCCTTTCCTTGATACAAATGAAGACGCAACAATTGCCATTTCCATAGCAAGTGAAAATTCAATTTTTCGCAAAAAGGGTGGAAAATCAGATTTATGCGGTTTTGACTCTTATTGATGGGAAAATGACTAGTTTTATATATGACATCATTTAGAGCTATAATAGGGTGTTTGGGGTCGCTAAAATTGCGAATAGTCCCAATTTTCCACCCTATATTCAGTATTTTCGTACTTTTTCCTCAACATATGACGTCATGTGGACGTCATAATGGGGATGTTAGTAACTTATTTTGGTAGTACCAATGGAAAGAAGAACTCTAAGCTACCCTTTGTACCAATTTACAGGAATAGGGGGTTCAGTACGAAAAATCCATGGGGGTTCCCCCCCCTTCGGAGTGTTGTTCAAAAAATGGCTCAGGTAGACGAGGGTTAATACTCTACTACTATGCACCACTTCCTGTGACACGAAAACAAAACTTGAAACTACAAACAACATGGATAAATATTGTGTCGTGAGTGCATTTTGAGGCACATCGCCATGGAAAACCATGGGATCATCAAATAATAGTACGGAATTAACTCAAAAGGGGTTCATGAAATTTAAATGTATATTTTCAATTATTATACAAATCTTTGATAGGCAATAACCATGATACAGATTCTTGAACTTAAAACGTATCAACTCAAACACATCTTATGCTTGTTTTAATTTCGGAAACTAAACACATTCCACCAAATTGAAACCAGACCTTGATAATATGCATGAAGTGAACACGAATAGAAAGCAGCTATAACACTTGAACAGTGGACACAGGCTTGAGGTTTCGCGTTGAATCCTCGTCCAACCAAAAATGAAATGGCGGGATTCGGAAGCCATTAATCGGCATTTCAATGTTTCTAGTAATATCTTTAAATAGGGTTTATTCTCAATAATAAACCACCGTTCAAAATCCTAAAAAGACGGTGGCGAATGGTTCTAATTAAATATGATTATTTAATTCAGTGATTTTCAAGTGTGTGGGAGATGGAATAAAAACGGCGTTCATATGAAAGAACAGGACCCAGTCTTGGAGCGTCTTGTCAAAGATTCGGATTTTTTAAGACAGTGTGGGGGGGGGTGGGGGGTCAGAGAGGTTCGCAGAAATTGTTACCAAGTTGGTCCCTCCCTTTAGCTGATAGTATCCAGTAGTTTATCTTTCCATAGTAATACCAATACAAGGGTCTGTAAACAGACTATCTTGGCGGCGCAATGGCGCAAGAACGGCAATGAGTAAGTTTGGAGTTGCCTATTCGTTAGATCAAAAGCAAAAAAAATCCGGATTTAATTGTTTGTAAAAATGTTAATAATAAAATGAAATAGAAATTCCTTGAAAAATACCGTCAGAGGACAAGGTCATAGGATTAAAAATGTTTCGACATAGATACTATATCAATTGGTCCTAAGAAAGACAAAAGTAAATTACTTTTAGTATCGAAAGAATTAGGTCACCGTTCGAATTTGTTCTTCTTTAAGGTTTTATGACAGGAGATATCTCCCGATGTTAAGGGCGCAGAAAGTAGAAAGTTTAGTGATTTATTTGCGAATCCCTCTAAAAGTGATAAACTTCTTGCAACGTTCCTTATCTTGACCACTGATCGCATTCGCAATTTTGCATACGACACTAATTTCAATATTTGGTGCAATTTTACATATCATATGGCGTCAGGCACTCACACCGTGAAAACACGCACCTGCCTTTATAAGTAGTTCACTAAATCAGTGTATCCTCTCATTTTCACGTACTTCAATAGACCTCAAATCCCAGCTTATATATACCATGCTAACATACACGCAAAGGCACATTTACATAGAGCGTTTCGTACGATTATTTCTATACCGTACAGCTGAGCGTTATCGAATAAATGAGAAAAGTGCAACAAGGTTGCAGTGTTCCAAATGATGATTTAAAGTGCGTGTTCCGATCGTCTTACGGGATCCACATGATTACCTGAAGTAGTACGAATTGATATCGGTTGAAAGGGTATTTTTCTCATTGCCTTTCTGAAGTTTAGCCTTAAATCATTTCATTCCCAAGATATATAAAAAAAAAAAAGAACAACAAAAAAAAAACAAAACACAAAAGCAAAAAAACCAATATTAGCCACAGTTTGAATATGGCTCTGCAATATGCATTGTTGCTTTAACATCAAACTGCAAGTTGGTTCCCACGGTCCTTGATGGGGAGTATGTGCAAGTACAGGCTCTCTCTCATATCAGACTTAGTAGAAAAACACTAGCATAAATCGGAACAAGTACCTTTAACGTCAAGGATAATTTTCAATGATGTTTTATATAAATCCTGAATTGAGTACCCTTTCTTGTGTTATAGTGTACCTTGCAGAGTGCAGACTGTTGGCTTTTGTGCTCATTTGCAATTAAAATATTGACGTGTGTGTACTGTTGTGACTTGGAACCGATTCCGCCTAGTATCATGGGTAATCGCCATTTTTTCACACTGGTCAAGAATATCATATAAGCATGGCGCTCCATAAGGGGGCCTGGGATTTCCCGGCCTATTTTAGGAGTAGAAAATCTCAGTCCAAGTCACTCTGTTAGCATGCTCACATAAATCATTGCACTCAAAGCGCACAACCCCACCTACTTTCCTCCACCAAGCCCATTCTTTTTTTACCACAACTCCACAAAGCATTAATGGTCCTTTTAAATAAATAGAAAATAACGAAATATCATTTAACAGAAAAATAAATTTGATTGCTAATTGCAATTTGCTATTGCTGGGGATCAGCTGACTGATCAGTGTTCGCAATTACAGTCATCCTTTTACAACCGCCATAAGCTTGGGATCTGTGCTTTTGGTGGCTGGCGTGTATTGGTGCGTGTACTCTAGATAATCTTTGGTAGTATCTATGCGGGTGCACGATCGTTGTGGTTGTAATTTTTGGTGGTATTCAACATTTGAACAGTACATATGGGGGGGGACTATAAAACAAAGACCACGACCCCAACCAAAGACCAAGCTACCCCCTCACCTATAAGACAACACCCCCTCAACTATAAAACAATACCCTCCCCCACCCCCAACTATAAAACAAAGACCCCTCAACTATAAAACTTTGTTTGACGTTCCTTATACGCCTGTAAATTCCTTTATATATACTTTATCATATAAACCATTAGTGTCGTTCCGTATCAATTTGTTCGCAAATCCTTGTTAGTTACTATTATACATCTGGATTACCAGGTGGATCTCAGTAAACAATTTAAACCAGCGGTGTCAAGATGGTACCGTCCTATTCCATATCAGGTGATCATTAAATCGTGACCAGGTAATCAAGGTCATATTTGTTTAATTTCTCCAGGTGTACTAGACCAACATAAATCTAAACGGACACTTCTCAAACGGATACCTTCAACTCACATTTCATCCCATTGCCGCGATTACAGCCAGATGCATAAATAAGGCAGAGGGATTTTTACCCGGTGTCTGCACATTTATCATTGCTAAACTGGAAATGAGCTTAAGCTTCCTTACCCTACCGCCAATGGCTTTCTATGGCTTAAACTGGACAAAAAATATTGATGAATGTGTTGTAACTAAATTTAGCTTTCATTTTTTTTACTTTTACAACGTTGACGTGGCTAGCCAACGACATGAGCACTCTTTCTTTTCGTGTTCCATTAGCTGTAGAAGTAATACAATACTACATCACTGCATTTGAACAAGGTTTTCCTGTACTCCAACAAATAATTGATAGTACGATAACCACCTGTTAGATCTCAGGTTAGATTCTGACTGTTGCAGCATTTCGACATTGAAAACTTCATTGCCTTCCTGAATGTGTGTCCTGTATCGCCACAATAGTTTTATCTTTTCCCCTCATTATATGCAGGTTTGTTCCTTCACTCAGGCGTGGTCTCTAACAAAAGGGGGCTCGTGTCCGTATAATCGTCGCTAAATCACTTCAATACGTTACCTTGAAGTAATGTTTTTCCCGTAGGTTTAGAGAAACCGGTGCATGCTTATCAGATGCGGGTAATACAGTGTAGAGCGCCCATTCCCAGGCTGTGTTCAGGAATGTGACGTATAAGGTCATTTCCATCATGTACGCACCTGTATCTGCATGCAGTCCCCCCCCCCCGGTTTTCTAACCTCGTATTTGTGTCACGTTCAAAATTTTACCTGCATTTACGGCTGTTTTTTAAAACATCGATACACGTGCATGTGTTCTTGAGGTCTTGAAACACAGTTTTGCCACTATTCTATAGTAAAGGGCAACAGAAAGTTAAAATTGGGTCTCGTGACCAAACAAAAGGAACGGGAACTCATAACGAAAAAAAAGGATCATGATGTTTTTTCTGTCAAAAAACAATTGCTGCAGATGGAGCTCACCCGCAATGTGTATTTTAACACAATACGAGTCCTAAAAAGGACAAATCCTTCTGCATTTTGGTGCCCAATTTGTAATGAAAACAACATTGAGTTTGGTACACTATATTTTAATCAATAACTATGCAAGGCATCATCATCATGCCAACCTTTATTTGGTGGGGGGGGTTGAACAAAAGACTTCATTTCATGTTACTTTTTCTGAACCCATATGGTATTTATTTTGAAGTAGAATCACATTGCATGGAACACGCAAGCTTCAGTTTACCATTTTCCCTTTTAAAGGGAACTTCTTATCTAGTCAGTGCAAAGGCCATCACTATTGTGTAGTAATTATCTGTCATACATTGCTTTACAAAAGTTGTGCTTGTTCCCACTCATGAAATATTAGTCTGCTTAAATTTGCCAAACTTATCAAGTTACCTTCTAAGAACTATTTCGCCTTTCAACCACCTTCAACATAAATGATCACCTTTTATCATATGAGGCAGCGTGACTATTAATTAATTAACTGTGATTTCATGACTATTATTCACTTAACTTGTGTTTAAGTTCAGTATATTGTTTTAAAGTTTATTGCTTTTTTTGCATGAGAGAAAAGACCATGATTGTGGTGCAACTGACACCCTCCCGCGGGTTGAAGATTATTTCCAAGATGTAACTCGAGAATCGATGGTTTAATTAGATCAGTAATTAGTGCTTTGGCCAAACAAGCTCGCATGCAACCCACACTAAATACCCTTTTAACTGAAATGTTAATCATCCAAAATAGGAAGTAATAACGTATTTAGCTTAATCATCATTGCTCAATGTTAGACCTAAAATAAATTAATTGGTTCTGATTGTTATTAAATATTATATTTATAAGAAAAAATCAATCCTCATCCTTCAATTCGTATTCATATAACTTGGAGGAGATATTTACTGTATGGCGGGTGCCTCCGAGAAAGTGCATTTTGCCGCATCGTAAGAGGTCTCAACAAAACTGCAACATTTTTAATAATTACTTGATGAATTCGATATCTACCTCTTGACTTGTGTGTTAATTGTGGACATGATCTAGCCCCCTTACACAGCTCTGTTAATACCTCACGCAGAAATCTATAACTTTTTGGCAAAATGGATCCAGAAAAAATAAACTTCATTCATGGACACACTAAAAATACGTACATCATCAACAAATAAACAATTCGTTTAATAATCAAAGAATGTGGTCAAAATCACAAAACACCAATGTCAAAACTTTACTGAAACAATCAAGCCTGTGATTCAGAATGATAGACTTGATTTATAAATTGTGACAATTTTTCACTATATATCTCTCCATATATAGAATGTTCTAGAACGCTAATCATGACTCTAGAACACACGTCTATTCTTAGCCCCGCAAAAACAACTACATTGGACGACCAATTCATAACAACCATTTCATATGTCAAAATCTCTCGTTGCACCTTTAAAAGGGCCATGACCCAATTGCTAATAACTTGTCCCCAGGAACCCCAGATTTTACCGAATTGGCCGATTTGTTCTGTGTCATTTTTGGTTTGGGATTTTATGAGCGAAACGTGCCCTATGTTGGTCCAATATTATCTTGAACACAGTAACGGGTGTTTTACAAAATGACTTTTTTAGCTCCCATACCAAAAGCAAGATTTAATATCAGCACAAACCCTTTGAATCAGGTTATTGTGGGACAAGGTCATTCAATCAAGATCCAACTATAATTCTATTACCTCTACTAACCATTATTGAAATACAGCTTCAGATTAGTCAGTTTACTGCACATTAATCCGCAATAAGGGGTCGGATGCATTTTCTTATTAATCATGCTGTTTCAGGTACTAAATAGAAATACAGGGCTTGCAGTATCAGTCTCTGGTCTCATAATGTATCCTCGGCCCCGGAAAAACTTAAAAATAAATCGGCTCGGCTGGGGTGTGGTCTGGGGGGGGGCGGGCGCCTCGCCCATTATTTAGTTTTTTCGACCTCGGACACATTATTCGCCCATAAATGATACTGCCTTACCCTTTATTTCTTAATTCTATCGGGTCACCCCCTTTAAAACACAACAGCTTATTTAGTGCATTTTGTCTAGATAGAAGCAAAGACATTACCTCTTTTGGTCAGATGTTTTCCCCTACTTTCAAGTCCAGCAAAATACCCCGATTTTGCTTTCACTAATGTTAAATGTCTAAATTATCTGTGACGTGTGGTGAATTTTACTGAAATGTTCCTTATGAAATGCCGGGTTTTTTAAGGTTTTATCCAAAGGGACTCCGTTGCCACCAACTGGCGTGCGCAAGACCTTGACCACTCATTGTAAGCATGCTAAATAGTTAGCAAGTTGGGCAGATATCATTTTTGTAGCAGATAAATTATTACGTCTCATTAGTCCAGATGTATCACATCATATACAAGTGATTTCCACGTGTACTCATACCATGTATAAATAAGTTCACATAGCTCGCGGAAAAAACAACCCTAGCGTGAAATTGACAAAGAAGGAAAGTACTGCTCTACCTTCTATTAAAATATGGCTTATAGATACATGGACTACAGCCAGTTCAGAATAGCTTTTTTCTCTTGTGTTTTTCAGGAGAATTCACTACGTTCAAAGACTTTTTCACGATTGGAATATGTGTTTTTTCAACATTTGATCGGAGTTGGGTAAGCTATTTGTTACTGATAGAACTGGTCGCGGTTGAATACAGGACAGTATGAATTTATTAATGGAACACATCTAGGGTTACATACATGCACCACCTTGTGACCTTCTAAAAATGACCCTAATTGGTGAAAGAGTTTACACATGTCAATGTATCTTATTAGACTGTTTTTAGCATTGTCCTGTTTTAATTGCCATTCTTTTTTATTCTAATGTGATGGATCTTCTGTGACTTTCTCATGTTGACAAGCTATTGTGCTATCTACCCCACAGATATTTTGTTAAAATATGTTCCTTAAACTTCTTATCTGATGGACTTCACCAATATAAACCCGACCTAACTACTCCGACCTTTGTGGCGGGTCATGGAAATTGTACCTTCGTTGAATGAAATATTCGTTTTCACGTTGATTTCCTTCCCTGTAGTAACGTCCGTGGCCTCATAGGCGTGTCAAACAAATGCGTTATCTACACTTCTGTGTTACAATTCCCAACCATTAAACCGGATTTGTCCGTGTCGTATAACTTAACTTACTAACAATCTACTATCCATTTAAACTTATTCAGCGGGTTTAAAAGTATTCCTTTCATTTGAGCTGCTTTGTTTTGAATGTATCCCCGGGAGGTTTAGAAAATTTCTATAGAAAATGAAGTCTTCATATGAAACATCATTATTTTAAAGTCTTGCACATTGCTATACCTTTTATATTTTTCCAGTAGTGCCCACATAATACCACACCTTTAGTTGTATCATTACATCGTTTAACATCATTATATACAAAACAGTACCAAAGAAATTGTGACAAGCACAGTTCATTGTACGTTTTTATCAACGTGAAATGATATATAACGCATATAGAAGTCACTGTGCTACAAGCTAAAATAAGCACCACCCTACTGGGAAAAACTCACTCACATAGGAATTCTATTTTGCATCGTAACTGAAGAACCGGATTTTCGCAGTCTTACTGAATTCCGGGGGTGCGTATCAAGATGTTATTTTTCAATATTATCAGAAATGTACACAATTTCGAGCCAATTGTGATATTTCCATTTTATTGTTGTTGAAATCATGTTATTTGATATCTTTATTGAAATTTCTAAAAATGCTTTTGTAAACCTCTGACAGTCGCTGGTACAGTCGGAGACAAAATAAACAATTTCTTAAGTGCCTACGCCAACTAGCGACAAAAACCGCGAATCACATTGCTAGAGCTATTTTGTACATCATAATACAAATGGTTCACACACAGTGACCTTACAATAGATTAATTATCTTTTATAAGGGGAAAAATAAAAGGCTGTCAAGGACCCTTTCGACCTACACCTATAGTGATACTATCGCTCTTCTTGATACCCAGACTTTATAGCTCATTTTGGTTGAGTTCCGTGCTATAGGGTGCGGAGGCGCCGG
The DNA here is from genome assembly GCA_023653785.1 of Ophioderma brevispina. Taxonomy (NCBI): domain Eukaryota; kingdom Metazoa; phylum Echinodermata; class Ophiuroidea; order Amphilepidida; family Ophiodermatidae; genus Ophioderma; species Ophioderma brevispina. The sequence continues at coordinate 47,348 of JAMKCH010046839.1, forward strand.
TTCTGTCTGCCACGCCATGTGTTTTTTCAACACTGTGGGGGCGCTGACTATCTCCGGGAAAGATTAATAATAATATCTATTTGTGTTCGCATTTTGTCAACTCCTATAGGGCTGACTTTTTGTGAGACACGCTATAATCCGCTAAAACCGCTCACCTTTGACGCGCGTTTTACGTTTGAACCATTTTTGGATAGATAGAGAATTAGCCTGGTCGTTGACACCAACCTCAAAAACTGTTCTTTAACACCCTTTTAAATGTACGAGGAGCCTACTAGATCCAGTAATCACCTTGAGCTACTTGTCATTTCCAGTTGCATTAAAATAATCCTAATAAACTTTCACACTTCATTTTTGGTAACATCGAGGTCTAGCTTCCGTTTAGTAACACGTTTTTTATTTCCCTTTAGGCTGACTTTAATGATTTAAAAATGATTGCCACGATGTTCTGATATAGCGGCGACGATTTTAATGAACTAATTGTATATATTTGGCAAAGCATAATGTCCAACAATAGTAAAGGCAAGCCTCTACCTATAGTCATATGGTATTCAGAGCTATTTTAACAAAATAGCGCCAACGAGGTGGTTTGATTGTACAGATTAAAGATTGCGACAAGTCAAATTGGAAGTTAAACAGATTGATCGCCCACTGCGTGTTTTAAATTGAGTAAACTGTGTGGTTTCTTTTAAAAATGAAGGCAACTTAAAGGTTATTGTACGTGGATCAATTAATCATCTCTTTTTTTTTAATTTACATTTTGAGCACTTCCCGCTATATCTATTTAATGAGCAGCTGCGCTGTGGTCTTTGGAAATTGCACCTTGCAAAAAACCCATTGTATGGCTAGGTGGGCATGTGTGTGTACTTGTGTGTGTGTACGTGTGTGTGTGTGTGTGTGTGTGTGTGTTAATTTATGTAACGTAATGAGTATTCCATTATGCTCGGTAAATAAACTTAAATATTAACTGGACATTTTTTAACCTGGGGGGGGTTAATGAAAGTATCTTGATGATCATTTGTGAAACTGAAAACATTTACAGGTCAGGCAAATAAAACTTCTATTTAAAGTCATTTTACTTAAAATAAAAATTTTAAACCCAATTTTCAACAAGTTGAACAAGCATAAATATAAGAACTTACCAAAACTAAATAAGCATTCATAGGATCCCTAGTTATTTTTTTACTTGGAAGTACCCGTTAATACATACCTTCATTCGTATTCATAAGCAGAATAATGATTGGGTTTTAACATGATTTGCTTCGGTGATGGCAAACTCTGATTTACCCTGATTAGGGTGTATTGATATCTATCTTAGAGCCAAGATATTTCAATTCATTAAAAATGAATTTGACGTATCTGGCAAACACATTTATATAAGAATAAAACGCTCATCTAATATTTCGTCTATAAAGTCAAAGTGCCTTTGCGCCTCGCCCATTATTAGTTTTTCCGCACCTCGGACACATTATCGCCCATAATTGATACTACTTATACTTTTGTCTAAATAGAAATATGAGTATCCTTATATTTTTTTCCAGGTTTTGTCTTTTCACGGAAGGAAATTATATTAAATGGACTTATTATTATTCATCCAATCATGTGAAGAATACAATAAATGTCCTGGAGCACCTGAACCTTTCTGAAAGTTCCGCAGATGATTCTGTTAATTCTCTTCATGCTTTGGTTGGTTCTGACGGAGTCTGTGCCAAATTACCTACATGATATTATGACCTCGCTGTGCAATCACCCGGCCCTGTACGCTGCAGGGATGATATGCGCAAATGCCTCCTTACTTTAATTTGTTATTACACGATGATTTTTTTTGGAGAAGCGTGATGAAATTGCGTATTAATTTGCCGTAGTTTCGTTTTGAGAATGTTAAGCAGGCACTCTCCGGCAAGATAATCCGACTCTTGTAAACCCGCGTTCCTCATAATACGTCCATAAACGGTTGCCAAATTTTTTAGACCTATGATAAAACATATATACACCCGGTTTTGTTTTGTATTCTATGGTTCTTTTCAATTACCCTCTGTTAGAGTTTGAAACTTTGAACACTATACAATAGAGAATGTCGCGTTCCAACATCGCTATCGAATACTCTTGCCAGAGTTAAACAAACTCGCAAGTTATTTTTTGTGTAAGCTTCCTGGGGACGTTTGCGTAATGTACGCATTTTCAATAAAGCATTAGGATGCTCCCGTTAATTATCACAACAAGTTTTTGATGGCTGTCCTTAAGGAGGAACTTTACCTATCGCAGGGCCGCATTATGGTCGGCATCCTTCTTGGAGATTGCCAAAGAATTAGGTTATTAATATTAGGGAATTTTTTTTTAATGTGAAATATTATGAAAATGACGAAGTCTATAGAAATGCATACTGATTTTTATTTTTTTTAAATCACAATCCCAGCTACAAATCAGTATTAGTGTCACTTGGGCAGGAAAACCGTTTGTATATTTCAGGGTTCAAAGGCATAGTCTAAAATCCTCGTGTGAAAATTGATGCGACTTACCATTTTTACTGTTTGTAACACTTTAACACTGAATCCAAACACCGTTTTCCTCAGGTTCTTAGAGAAGCGCAACCTCAGAAAGCCACTTTCTGACCAATAAAATGCTACATTTTTATTTAAACGAAAATCGTAAGACCTACAATCATCATTACGCACTTGAGAAGGAACACCTATTTATAATTCATGTTTAAGGTCAGAGTCTGTAGATCTCGTTGTAAAAGGGATTACACTACATTTTTACTGTTGTGAAACATGAAACACTATACTCAATTCGCGTTGATACGTTCTTCCCCTGGAGTTGGACCTATTCCCAATAAGCCGGAGAGGGAAAATGAAATAATTCCAATGCCCGTGGCCCCCGGATTATCTTGGAGACACTCCGGTCATTTAAACTCCCCCTGCCACTAAATACAATTTCATCCACAAGAATGGTACGGGGTCACATCTCATATGAATCGAGTATAAGAAGCCAAAACCGTTTTCACAACCTCAGAAACCACTTTCCTCGAATAATATCCTTCACACCTGAGAGGAAGATGAGTGAAGCCAATAAATTTGCAAACAATTGAAAGTGGAAAAACCATTTCTTTTTCTGTAAATGCGCTCTACAAGATATAAGGATTATCTGAATTTTACTTACATGGACTGCTTTTACATATGCAAAGTAGTGCATCATTAGTCAATTTTATTCTCTCCTTGGCGCTGAGGCCTGAGGGGTTCTATGAGGCCAACGTATTATTCTAATAAACGGTTTGACTGGATGCTAGAATTTGTTTGTGTCATAATCAATGTATGAACACTATAAAAAGTGACAACTAGAAAACTAGCGATCCAAACATGTCAATCGTTATTAAAAAATGGCGGGAAGAACAATTGCGCATTAAGGGTTAGAATGCAGAGGACAGTGCGTTAGACGAACTGGGACCCCAGAAGTCTACGTGAAAACAGGATTATTGGTGATAAACTGTTTCAAGAGGAAAATTGGATTTTAAAGGTGCAACGGAGATTGCACAAAACAGGTTGCCTAATAATGTGAAAATTTCTATTTTTGCCCTAATTAAATCTATATTGAATACACCTATGTTAACTGAATTAAGGCTGATAATCACTTCTTTGGTAAAAAATGGTAAAATTTCTATTTACCTATAGGAGCAAATCCTACATTTCAGCCTCATTTCAAGCCTTTCTTTTAGCCAAGTACGAATAGAATCTCTTGAGGTCTTATATTGAATCCCAAAATCGCTCGTTGCCCCCTCTATTTCCAAGTACAAATCAAACATTTTGGGATTTGCAATCGTTCCTAAAATCAAGGATCTTTTGGTGAAATGGAGTGAAATTCAGTGGGACGCACAGATGATATTGTACAGAGGTGAAACGACGCGCTCTAACAAAACAAGTTATACCTCAGAATTATGAAGTCCGGTGTCATATACTACGTGGTCCCGTGTGAACTGATTGTCCTACGCACCGATCTTCCTATGGTGTTCTCCATTGGTGCTGTAATGCATCATTTTGTTTGAAAAACGCCTGTACCCATTGGCCTCGTCTACAAGGTCCGGTTTGGTTTATTCCGTACATGTTGCTATTGGTAGCTAGGACCCGCTCTCCTGGGAGACACTGAGTTTCTTTACAACAACAACCGGTTCCATGTTCCAGTTATAAAGTTTGTGAAACAGGAGGCGTCCCATGTCATTGGAGGTATATAGTTAGCGCCGAAGATGAGGCACCCGTGCTTCCTGGCTCAGGAAGGGAATGTTCATTTTCTACCTTTTGTTTTATGAAGCTTGGCCATTGCCGTGAAATCAATTAAGCCCACCATTATTTATAGCTTATTTTGACGGCTTCCAAACCACATTGACTAACAACAGCTAAAAACCTAATGGCCAGTTCCGCTTATAATTAAAACCAGGCCTTTGAGGAACTACTCAGCTCCCGCCTACAATTCCTTATCTTGTACGTTTACGTCTAATTTGCACCACGTTTTTTTTTTAAATTCTAACCTTTTCCAGTGTACATAATAATATAACATCAAAAAATCCAGAGAGTCAATGTTTAGCAAAGAAGTCCCAAGTTTCACCGTTTGTGTCCTATTTTCTACAATTTGTGTGACCAATGGCAGACAGTTTGATTTATATTAGCCCATGGAGCTAGCACACATTTGTCACACATCTCAAGTACCAAGGTTTGAGTGATTTAATATGCAGACTGCCTGACGGAACCCTGAAACGCGATTCTTAAATGCCGCAATTGGTGCCTTAAAGAGGGGGCCAAGACAAAGATTGTATACAGGGGTCAATATTTGTTAATTGATCCCATCATGTTGAAAAGTATCCATATTATGTGTCAACCATACGATTCAGAAAAGTATAGTTTGTAATATGTACAGCCTAAAGTTTCAGAGTTAGAGGCTAAAGAAACAGCAAAATCATAAAAAGGGTCAATTTTCAGTTGTACAGGGGTCCAATTTTAAAATTGCTCTGATTTGGATAAAAAAATGGTGCAAATATTTGGTGGAGCTCATAGGATTAAGAAGAGGAATAGTTTTGAGTTTCCCTCAATGCTTTGCTTAAGAAAGTAAGGGGGGGTAACAAGATCAAGCCCCATTGAATGCATGGACGTTGACCTTTCCTGTGCCCCCTACATCGGAATCTAAGCATTTTAAGACAGTTAAACTATTCCTTATTTTAACCCCCTATGACTCACCATAATTTGCACCATTTTTTATACACATCGGAGCAACTTTAACAATTTGACCCCCTGTACAACTGAAATTGACCCGTATTAGTGATTTTTGTTGTGTTTTAGCCTCTTAACTCTGAAACTTGAGGCTGTACATATTACAAACTATGACCTTTTCTGAACCTTAGGTTTGCCACATAATATGTATACTTTTCAACATGATTGGAAATCAACTTTAAAAATTTGACCCCATGTACAACTTTGTTTTTGGCCCCCTCTCCTTAAGGCATCCATTGGGGCACTTAAGAATCATGTTTCAGGGGTCCCTGTCCAGTCTGTAAACATATTTAATCACTCAAACCTTTTGTTACTTGAGATGTGGTTAGCAAATGTGTGCAGCTCCCGGGTTTATCTGCAACATAACAAATGTATACATTTAAAGCATACGCAATGCGTGTACCTGTACTGAGAAACGGGGAATTCTTTTGTTTGATGAATCCATTAACCAAAAGAATTCCACATTCCAAATAGCAAGCACATCACCTGGCGCATACTGGATTCGAAAATTCTGCCTACTGTGTAGCTGAAGATGTCATGTGTTTACTGGCCATGTTGGAATCTTTTGTTTGTTGATCCATTCAACAAAATAATTCCACCTTGCCAAATCCAGCACCACCTGGCGCATACAGGGATTCTAATCTGCCTACGGTTAGCTGTAGATTTTTTGTGTGTGTGCTTGTGCAATGTTGAATTCTTTTGTTGGATCCGATTCCATGGACAAAATAATTCCCCCACATTCAAATACAAGCACACACCAGGCCATGCAGGACATCTAAATCTGCCTACTGGGTGTAAGCTGTAGACGCCATGTGCGTACTTGTGCAATGTGGAATTCTTTTGTTTGATGATCCATGA
>JAMKCH010046840.1:0-12013 GCA_023653785.1 Ophioderma brevispina
CATGAACTGCCACACATGAGGAATATTCATTGGTAGAACACCAGTGTTGTCACCTTCGGAGCTTAGTTTTGTCCGTTTTAAGATAAACACTCCTAATATATCTCCCTCTGTGAAGGTGACTTAGTAGGGAAAATTCACTTATTCAGTACCTCTTTGTCTAGATTAGTTGTGTCTGAGGTCTCTGGGCTTTGGACCAGACTTTGGCAGGTTAAACCTTGTTTTTGAGCGCTCAACCATTCCACTCACTTCCCTCGAGCCCATTGCTGGAGTGCTTGTACTCCATCTGTCTGAATGCCTTTGAGTTTCTGCCTGAGCCAGATGACATAGCTGCTCTGAGTGCAATTTTGGATGCGGTAATTGGTTAAAAAAAAGCCTTTCTCTTTCCTTTAGGAGCCATGGATGGCCCATGCACATTTTGACTGATTTATTGGAAATTAGTATTATACCATCCTCTGCTTCACAGTCCATGGCTCGATCTTAGATCTTGGTATTAGACTATATTTCACTTACCATCTACTGCATGTAGCATGTTAGTCTTAGGAGGTTCCTTGGCTCGGCGGTACCTCTGATCGTCAAACTGGTACCAGTACTCCACTCATTCTGACTGGTATAACCTGTCCTCTAGTATCATATTTCACTTACCGTTAACTGCAGCAGCATGTTAGTCTTAAGGAGGTTCTGGCTCGGGTGCCTCTGTAATCAGTCAACCTGGTACACAAGTTACCTCCACTCCGTCTGGCGTTATATAACCAACATGTCCTCTAGATCATATTTCACTTACCGTCTAACTGCAGTAGCATGTTCGTCTTAACGGAGGTTCTTGGCTCTGGTGACCTCTGAATCAGTCACATACACTGGTGCACAAGTACATCCACTCAGTCTGGACGTGGTATAACATGTCCTCTAGGGTCATATTTCACTTACCATCTAACTGTCAGTAGCTTTTAGTCCTTAGGGAGTTCTTTGCTCGAGGAACCTCTGAATCAGTCACACTGGTACACAAGTACATCCACTCGAGTCTGGACGTGAGAGAACATGTCCTCTAGGGTCCATATTTCACTTACGTCTAACTGCAGTAGCATGTTGTCCTTAATGAGGTTCTTGCTCTAGTTACCTCTGAATCAAGTCACCCTGGTGCACAAGTACATCCACAGTGCTGGACGTGTATACCATGTCCCTCTAGGGTCTACCATCAGCCACTATGTAAATACCCCTAGAGTAAACCAAAATATTGACTTAGTGATTAGTAATTATCAATCCAGTTTTACAAAAAACCTCTTCCATGGAAAAAAGGGCATATAGGGGTCGTTGTTGAACATACATATCATTACCTTTTTAGACCTATATGGCAAGCTTCCTGCAATGATTTTTCGCTTTTTGGCCAGTTGGTAATAGCTCTTTCACATGTCCTTACGTATATCAGTTATCAACATTGTGTCATCACCATTGGCCTAAAATTGTTCTATAAATAAAAAATTTGGGCATGGGGTCCAAAAGATACTGAAAAAAAAAAACGGTACTTTTTGTGGGGATTAGGTTAATGACAATAACTCCAGAGGTGCAACCTATTTGCTTCAGATATCAGATCATTAAGTTCCTGATGCTTCTTTTATACACAGCATTTCCCAACCTGATGAGCAAGCCCCTAATAGGGGTTTAATAATAATAAAATTTGTGGTATTTATAATGTGTGACATATCCACATAAATGGTGAAACTTGCTCAAGCGCTGTGGGCGGCGCCATGAAAGGCGCTCACACTCGGAGAAAAGTCCATACCAGAACAGATTTATTCCAAAGAACTCGATTTTATAAGCAGGAGGAAACCGGCGAACCCAGATAAAACCTGCGGGAACAAGCATGGAATACGAGAAACCAAATTCACATGAAGCCACCAAGAATGACCCATACCGGGGATCGAACCTGAGACCTAATTGGTGAAAGGTCGGGTAAGATACTCTGCGCTAACACGTTCCCACTTTGTGGGCTCATAATAATTTAGTTTGGTAATAATATCAGAATTGTAAGTTGGTTTGGGTGGCCCCGTGCTTATCACCTAGATGTGTGGTCTCAACCAAAAAAAGCATGGAACACTGTAATACTGGGGTACCCAAAAAATAAATATTAGCAATTTTATATATTTTTACTATTTAAAAACAAGTCGCACATCCCAGTTCCAATCATTTTGATATGGCATTATGTAATAGCCAGAACAAAATAATGGACCATTCTGTTTCTACTAAACTGTACACATCATTATTTCTTTAGCTAAGGCATGGTATCCTCCTCTTATTCTTCAAGATCAACTTAATTTCATCAAGTCACCGCAAGACACAAAAAAAGTCTTTTTCATTTTTGTTTTTTGCAACTAATCAATCTCAAAAGTGTGAAGTCATAAACACAAAAAGCTACAGTTGAATAGCACTAATATCGACAAAAAATATTTGGGGAAATTAGTGCTATTTTATCTTGAAATGTGATTACATTAATAAAATAGAGTGTGGTACAAATTTGAAATCCTAGTGACTAAATAAAGAACTTCCCACATCCAGTATCTGTGAGCAAGGTGTTAAAAGACGGAAGGATGACCAACTGCCCTTCAAAGACTGATTGAAGCTGTCTGGCTAGATAGTTCTTGAAAGAGTACAAAATTCTTATTGAAAGACAAACTTGCTTGTAACTTCAATGCAAAGACTAAAATAAAATACTTATTTCAAAACATGATGGTTTGCTTAACACCTCCTATGTACCACGCCGCATTTTATAATACCTGCCCCATGTTTTGATCGAGAATCCTCGATCACTTGAGACGGTAAGTGGTTAAGTTCTGAGCCATTCCATCAAAGTAAAATGATTCAGAAAATGGATGCCCAGTCACTCCACATTCCCAGCTCCATAGTTTTACCTTCCCCGTCATGTAAGTGAAATACCACTATCCAGACTGATATGGAGACTACCTTTTTAGACAATAATAAATAACTGCGCACTATCTTTTTGAGGTTCTTGTGTGAAATCTTTGGTGTTTTGTTTTTGGGCCGACGTATTTTTTTCCGAGGGAGCGTCATCTCCCGAGGAAAAATACCCGAGGCCCTAAAACCAACACCAAAGATTTCACCATGACCGAACAAAGATGGTGCAAAGTTATGAATGTCATTAATAACCGTAGTTTAATATCTACCAATAATCTTCACTTTAAACTCCAATTCAATTTTTATTTTTGTATAGCCGTTTCCCCCTCGCATATAATAGTAAAGTCTTCAGGTAATACCCATTAAATAAAACGTCATTATCCCAGTAACAGTTTTGAACCAATCAGAAAAGGCAATTGAATTTTTTTGTAATCCACGTTCACTGGTTCAGGGGCACTCCGAGTGTCAAAACTGAAAGTGTGGGAAGGAATGTTTTCGCCTGTTCGCTGTTTTCAGAGCTGGAAATTTATAACACTTTTTGGTTGGCTGTTGATATAACATTAAAATACAACTAACGATTAGTTACAACACCCGGGTATCCTTATTAACGGATCTTGGATTGCTTGAAATCAGATGCGATTTTTGGTGCGCAGTATGAAGTTTATGATCACACTCATCACAATTTACCAGCATGGTCCCGGGTCTTTCTCTGACAATGAATTGACAGGATAGGGAGTCCTTTGAGTTTCTTGAATTCGCGGCTGGATTTGTTTTCCAACTGGTAACAAAGTTACCCAGCTTTCGGAGATATTCAGATATACCATGAAGTGTACGGTAAGCTATTTTCCGTGTTTTCAACCTCACCTTTTCGCTGTTATCCCTAAAACTACTACGTAATTGATCTCACAGTCATCATGCATCATGGCCACATCACATGACACGAATGATGAGCTGGGTCCCACCATCCCTAAAAACCCCGTGAATACCGCGGTTGCCGTCCCAGAACCACTGTTGTCCTCGCGTCGTGGATTCAAAGTTTCCCGGGCCTTGTTTACAAAAACAATAGTCAATTGTGTATCATGTATTATTTAACCATGATTGTTAGAAGCAGCACAAACATTTCATACTTGCAGTTGCACTGTTTTCATGGTTTATGACGATCGCGGTCAGACATGGCAGAGTTTGAGATTTTCACTCAGTCCATGTAATGACAAATGAAAATAAGGCTTCCTAGGCTATTTTACATGTAGCGGTATTCTACATTTTTCTTTTCACATATTTGACACATTTAGTTTCATTTAATTTACCATTTTTTAATTTGATTTTTTTAAATTAATTTATTTGGTTCATCTATTTGTAATTTGCTATTTATTTTTTTTTATCTTTCTATTTATTATTTAATTTATGTTATTCCATTCAAATTATTATCCTTTTACTACAATTTTCCATTGTTTGTCATATATAATATTTGTCATTATTCCACTTTGTGTATTTACATTTTTTATATAATTTAATTTCCTTTTTTCCATTTGTGTAATTTGTAATTTGCATTTGGTTATTTTGTATTTATTTTGTTGTTTCTAATATTTGTACATTCATTCTATTTATTTTGTGTTTTTGGTTTGTTTATTTATTGTTCGATTCATTTTTAGGAATTTGTCCATCTATTTGCTATTGTTTTTATTTTGTTATGATCTTTGTCTATTTATGAATTTAATTTTTTGTTTATTCATGCAAATTAGTAAACATTTACAATTTTTATTTCATTTTTGTTTTATCTTTGTTCATATTAAATCCACTTTGTGTATTTACATTATATATACTTTATTTTTTTTTATTTTTTCATTTGTGGAATTTGCATTTGTTTTTGTATTTATTTTTTGTTTTAATATTTCCATTCATTTTGTTTATTTGTGTGTTTATTTTATTGTTGATTCATTTTTATGAATTTATCTGTTCATTTGTCGCTATTTTTGGCGATTTATTTTTTTATTATCTTTGTCTGTTTATTAATTTTAATTTGTTTTATCATGCAAATTATAAACCATTTACATTTTTTTTTTTTCAATTTTTGTATTTATATTTGTTCATTTATCCACTTTGGTAGTTTTAACCATTTTTTTATAGAAGTTTTTATTATTCATTTTTTCCATTTTGAGAATTTGCATTTGGTTATTTTTATTCTTTTTTTTTTGTTTTCATATTTGGCTCCGGCATTTTGTGTTATTTGTGTATATTGTTTTGTTTATTTATTTATTGTTTGATTTGTTTTGTTTCGTCAACTTAGTTCTCGTTATTATTTTATGGTTCATTTTTTTGGTTATTGTCCTTTATTTGGTTATTTTTATATCTTTTATTGGTAATCATTTCCTATTTTTATTTTCCACACCGTCCACCTTCCCTCCCCCCCGCCCCTCCAGGGGGAACTATGGGGAAATACCAAACGGCACGTACGTTACTTATTTGCATATTACATTCAATGATCCCCTTGGGGGTCCCAAGTTGCCGTGTTGCAATGTGCATGTACAATTCTCCATTCGCAAAAAACAAGGCGTTGTTTCAAAGCACTTGATTTTTACATTTTGTAATGTCTTTTTTCGGTGGGAAAAGTACCCGTGTCGTCTTGTTTTACTCTTGAAAAGACCCACGCCCTGGGACTGTCCATCGATCGGCTAGACCCGATCTCACATGATGTCATTGAAGTCTGATGATGACCGCGTGCATTGATGACCATACCAAAGATCCGGTAATCAATCATGGCATTACTTTTTGTTCAGTTGTTTGAATGCCAGAGCCCCCCGGAGCTCTTCGATTTAATTCCCTCGACGCTTAAAAATGACTGATGGGTCTACTAAATGTTTGTCGTCCTCAATACCATTTTGTTTTAGTTCGAAAATGAACTGAATGTTGTAATCGGCACACCACAGATACCATGATTCCATAATCCCGGCCTTGGGCATGGAAAGTTCAGCCTCATTTGACAGTTCACAGCCATAGGCAAGCCAGCTTTAACGTGGGAAATGAATTGTTAGAAAATCTTTTTTTTTTTACCTTGCAAATCACACAACATACATACTTTATATCAGTTTGTGTTGATGTACGAGGTTGTCTCAATGGAGGTGAACTGAAAGTGTCGCATTTTAAAAAGAATTTATAGTTTTTTTGTATTGGCTTCAAAGGTCGCTTGTTCTTTGATTTTTGGGAATCAGTGTTTCGCCAATGTCTATTCCATCTTCCGGGGCCCCAATCAATTTCATTTACGAGCTACGTCACACGCAGGAGTCATTGTGAGAAGTCATTGTGCTCTCCAATGACCCGCGCGTCGCCGCTCCGTAATTTTAGGAATAATCCCATTGGATTTGATCGCGCTATTACGCAGGTTTATAATTTTTTATTTAAAATAAAATTAATGCCAATATTTTTTTTCTGGAAATTGGTGAGTACAATAGGCATCTATTAGAAAGAATCTTCCCATAAACGTTGTAGTGCCTAACGGTCATTAAAAAACAGCAAAGTACTTACTCCACCACCTCCAAATGAGCGATCCCAGCTTCCAATAAGCTGGTTAACATAATAGAGAAAAAGAAATAGAAGCACAGGTCTCTAACCATATGTCTCTAATGATACACATGAAATTGAAAACTTTTTTTTAATTTTTTTTTTTTTAAGTATGTTGTTGATTTATGGTAACAAAGAGTAAAACAGTATTCTTTTATTTATTTGAAAAAAACGAAATATTTTAAAAAATTATTTAGTTAATAATAATAATAATAGCGGATTTATATTGCGCTTTTTACACTGCGGATTCAATCAAAACGCCTGGCCATTATCATTACTCTGCCATCAGAAAGCGTCAGAATCATTTCGCTTCCCATTAAGGTGTTGCTGCCATGCCAACTAGCGCACTACTATCAGCACTTAGATTGTGAATTCACCGCTAACAGCTCAGCTCCCCATTTCACTCCTGGTTGGAGAGAGGTAAGCGAGGCAAAGTGCCTCGCCCAAGTGCACAACGCCATTTGGCCGCAGTGGGACTTGAACCACGACCTTTCAGAATCACAAGCCGTCGTCGTATCCCTGGACCACATGTGCCTTTGCATGCATCTTATTTCGTAGCCATGAACACAGCTAAACTTGCTCCGCATATGGTGCACTGAAACACAAGCTTATTTCAACCAAGGATGTATTCAGAATTGAATCTTTTGACAATAGTCAACAGTAGGAGTCTGTTTGCCTTTCCCTTACATATCAATATTGTTCCAGTCATTTAAGTAAAATTATTCTGTATAACTGAATGGTGAGCGACCAAAAAATTAGATAAATTTAGGGCAATTTAGTGCAAATTTTTATTAGACACTTCTTTTTTTTTCTTCAAAAACCTGGTGACTTGACCAATACATTCTGTCTGGCTAATTTTTAGGCCAATTTACTTACTTGGTGTATGTGCATGATAGCTGTGCATACAATCTCACCCTTACTCCCCACTTATTGACAATTCCACTTTTATCATTTGGGGACATTTTAAAAAATTTTTTTGAAATCCTTCCCTAGGCCATTTGGGGCTGCCGGTATCCATGACCTTCTGCACCTATTGGTGACAAAGCCACCCTTTACGCCCAAGAAGAATAACTTACAGTATGAGCTACCATCCATGGTCATGTATCTGGATGGCCCAACCAACAACCTTTCTCCAAGCTATTGCAACATGAGCCAGTGGCATGGCATCATCTCTCACACGGATCTGCAATTACATAACACAGACATACTGACTGGCAATTACAAATATCAAACTCGCTCTTAAAGGCTGACTCTGAGATTTCCCAGGGAGGGGGCACCCTCATTTTTTTTTTCTAACACATCACATTTTTTTTTTGAATAATACCTAATGCTTGTCCATACTCTAATCACTGTGTGAAATAACTAACTCAAACCAGAAGTCCTCCATATAGAAATTCATTAACTTTGTTGTAAAATTTCCGATCTGGAATTGTTGTTATAAGCACAGTATCCTATGGCGCTGTTATATATACTAAATAAATGAAAAAAAATGTTTCTCTCAAACTTTGGAATTGAGCATTTGGTGCTTATCTTTAGTTCCAGTTTACTATTTTTAATTAATACACAAAAATTATATTTCTAATCTCTGAGGCACCTTTAATGCGCCAGCAGTTTTTTATGTTAAAGACTACTGATTTCCAACTTCTTCATTCTTAATTTTAAAAGCTGCACTTTGATTTTAAAAAAAACCTTTTTTAAATCCAAGATCAGCCCACAGTAACAGCCATCAAATATTCTTGACCCATATAGACTTGAGGTTTGGCATTCACACATCATACAGTGTGGTAAGGAATTAGTGAAATCTTATGCATGATATCTAAATACAGCCAACCATGCTTGGCCCAAACCCATCAGTAAGCATGAGTATACATGTGATATCTATTATTAAACGCTCTGACATCCATGACTATCAGGCAAAAGACATCCAATGAATCCTCATTTAAACCAAGAACAAAAAGACTTTCTGACCACTGTAGTTGAACAACGGCCCCCATTTTGAATTGTTAGAATACAAAAATAAAACAATTAGTCCCGCCAAACATTCCGTTTTCACTTAAACACAATTATCACAAAATAAATTGAGTTTCTAACTTTGATGTTTTGTCCCGAGCACCGTCCTTGTCTGGTCTTTCAGGCCGTGGTCTGAATTTTTCTTTTGTAATGTGTTTTATGATTTTGAAACTTTTGTGTGGTATTTTTAGGGAAAAGTCCCTTAGCGGGCTTATTGGTCCTTTTTGACTTATCCGCCATATTGCAATTTCTGTTAATGTGTATGTTTTAATGTTTTTGATTATTGTATGGAAATAAAGTGATTGATTACTAGTACTCGCATCAGAAACCAATTTTTAAAATAACGATAACTCCCATACCTCACTACCAGTGAATCGGCATGGTGGTGCAAGAGGAACTTCGTTCTCATAATCGGTCCCAATGTACAAAATGTGTTGTCTGCCAACGTGGGAGAGCTCATTTGTGACTTGACGCCGCCCAGCAGCAGCTAGGACAATGCGTGGACCCTTGTAATGAGTTGAAATGTACTCAACCAAATCGCCTCTATTATAACTCCTGTATAGAAAAGACAAAACATTTAAAGGGAATTTCATGATCCATGAGCCCTGTCACCCCCTCGTCAAAACACACAAAAAGTCAAGATTTTATCTCAATCTTAGTTCAATCGCATCAGAAAATGCAGCAGACCTGCATTTTGTGCTGTACCAGCTAAGTTAGCCTTAAGCAAGACGCCATTAGTGTTACTTGACAACAGATATTGTGCATGCGCATTTCTTATTCACCAGATACGGAGCCCCAGACGCGCTCAGGCAGGAGACGCATGATACAGGAATATCTAGTCAGAATCTGAGGCGATTGACCAATGATATCGCTAGAATCTAGATGGTATGATAAAGTGATATATTTTGCTCAAAAGGCAAAAAAAAAATTGTTTGTTTCCTTGCGTCCGACGGACCTTGTACCTCGTCCCGACCAATTTTTTATTCATTACTTTTTTTTACCATTTAACTCCCAACCTCAGGTTTGTGGCATAAAATTAATTTACAAAATAATTTTATTAATGTTTTATTAAACAAAATATCCTTTACCCATGTTTATTTGGGTTTTTCCGAGTCCTTGGAAAACTCAAGGTTTACGTCTTTCGTACGGGAAATGATGCGAAATACGGACGTAGTACGTTTTCTTAAAAAAATACGGAAAATAAGTATACAGAACAGTAAAGCTCAACTAAATAGGGCACTATCTTTACAAAAGCTAATAAAAGACTTAGTTTGCAATATTTTCAATTTATAAGTCTGGTTACATGGTTTCCAACATTGTTTTTTCCTCCCGCTTCAATGGTTCCCTGCTTATTATTTGATTAAAACCATTTACTGCGTAATCTAATGTCTTCTGGGAGGTATTTTTAAAATTTAACTTGGTGCAAAGGGATAACCTACAACAATGAATTGTTATAGTGGTTTTGTTTTAAAGTTAAACTGCTTTGAAAGTTTAGACTTTATTTCTACTTTTTTGGTGCCATTTAAAAAAAATCTATATGGACTTAGTTCTCACTGACAGTTCCTTAAATGGGCTGTCAGATTGCGAGCCTCTGTCCATTTTTCTGGAAAGCGTATTTTAAAGGGTCCATCATACTACTTCCGTCTAATTCCATTTCGTCTAATAACCACTAGGTCTAAAACCTCTTCGTCCTAAACTCAGATGGTCTAATTGCCACTTAGGCAAATAACCACTTAGTCTATTGTCACTTGATCTAAAACCAGATGGTCTAATTGCTTTTGTCTAAAACCATTTCGGCTAATATCCACTAGGTTCTAGTTTCCACTTCGTCTAATAACATTTTGTCGACACCATTTAGTCTATAAAACCAGTGGTATAATAACCATTTTGTCTAAACCGTTTTGTCTAAACCCATGTCGTCTAAGGATCAGTTGGTCTAAAGTACGCATTTAGTGAAACCCTTTGTTCTAAAACCCATTTCGTCTAATGATCAGTTGATTCTAATTACATTTTTTAGTCTAAACCCATTTTGTCTACAACCCATTTCGTCTAATGACCGTTTGGTCCTAATAACCTTTAGTCTAAACCATTTTGCCTAAACCCATTTCGTCTAATGATCAGTTGATCTAATAACCCATTTAGTCTAAACGCACAAAAAACAAGAATATATGGGCCGTCAATCTATCTGCACTACAGACTGTACCCAACGCAAGAGGTCAAGGACTTCAGGTACCATAGGGTCCTCTGTTGCCCACATCAAGACTTCCTGTCACGCAAAGGACAAGCTTGAAATGAATGCAATAAACTACACCACCTATGGCAATCTGGTATCTCCAATTCAGCCAAGCTGAATTTTTTTTTAAAGCGTGTGTAGATGGTATCCTGTATGGAGAGTACAATGCACACCCTGGCCTGAGCACATGTCCAAAGCAGTGTCCATCTCCAAAGGATTTAGTTTCTAAATCCGAAGATGGGTGGACTATTAGTCCTTATAGAAATTGATGCCCTGACAGAGCAACAGAGGTGGAATATCGTTCCTTAGGGATAAGTGTCCATGTCCAACATGTACTGCAAGTACTTAGGAATTAGTATCCAATTCATAGGTGAACTATAAGTCTTGAGGAACTATTGTCCAGGTTCAAGGTAGAATATCGATCCTTAGAGTTATGTCCAAGTCCGACGAGGACGGACTATTAGTCCGTAGGAACTATTGTCCATGTTGTAGTAAACTACTGGTTCTTAGGAATTTGTGTTCAAGTCCGCGGAATGTTAAGAATTCTAACAAGATTTCACTCATTATTACTAGTCAGTGACAGTCTGATTAGATTCAAGGAAATAAAGAAATAAATGAAAAATAAAATAAAAACAACTCCAAATTGGCATGTTTCAGCTACAAAGGAAGTAGGAAGTGAGTTCTTCCAAATCTTAATAATTAGTATAAATAACTATTAAACTGGCTCGCATAACAAAATAAACTTCAATACAAAAAAAGTGCCACAGATTTTAAATTTAATCAGTTCAAAATAGTTTTAATTGTATGCTGTTGCTACACTCTAAGAAAAAAAAATGTGACTTAACATTTTCCCCCTGGCGGCCCTATAAGAATCTGAGAACCCCAAAAAGGTTTCTAACAGAACCATAAAATGGGCTATACAGCAGTTAAATAACTCGTTTTGGTTCGTTGAAGAACCTTAATCCTTGTACCAAGCCTTTTTTTAAGCATGGTTTAATACCAAGATGGTGTGGTGACCGGGCGTGTGGTTACCACCTCCCTTTGGATTTCGATGTTTATGATTTTGATACCAGTGGATAGTTATGGTATTTTTCTTTCCATTGATACCAAAATAAGTACCAACATACCTTTTTTTTTTTTTTTTTTTTTCATACCTATTATGGCGTCACAATGACGTATAAAGTCCACGAATCGGAAAAAGGGTATTTTCTACAGAAAATAGGCGAAAGTCCAATTTTGCGCATATGTTTTGGAAAATAAGGGTAAAATTATGGAAAATGCCATGTGTTGGAAATGTATTAAGGG
>JAMKCH010046841.1:0-12328 GCA_023653785.1 Ophioderma brevispina
TTGTTTGGACGCCAAACGATAACCGAAGAATTTCCACCCGTATTTGATGGTAATCGACAAAGTGTAGCATACCAAGGCAGGCTAGTCGGTTGGAAGCTTTTACCACACCGTGTGGCGCGATAGCCTATCAATGTTGACTATGATAGCATAGCCTAGCCTACTACTAATTATCTTGTGTTAACACGGATTGACTATTGGGTCTTCATGAGGAATGTTCTCACACTATTGAGTAAACCGAACCTCCACAACTTTGCAATATATCATATCGATGTCATGGTCACGACTGTCCGGACTCACGAGGCTGACTAGGTGTGGCAATAATTTTAAAGGCTCATTGTTCGTGATGCACAGCTTCGTAAACCACAGGCCTAGTCAGAAGTTCTTGTCTGAAGTGTCCAATTGTACGTGTGAGCCTTCTATACTTCCAACTTGAGATCGTGCAAGATCTGCCGGTGCTTTTTTCTATGAGGCCGACGAGGCAATAGCCCTCTCACCTTCACTAAATATCCTTAAAAAGGGTTATTTAAAATTTCATTTGATTTCTGATGATGGGCATGGTAAATTTTCCCTTCTTGTGGATCATCGTGAGCAATGTCAGTTTTATGGACAAAAAAATAGAGATCATCTGCAATTGTAACCAAACTTGAGGCCTCAGACCTGCCTGGCCCAGCCTAGCCTAGGGGCCTGGCCTGTAGGCCAGCATTTAGCCCAGTTATCAGTAATCGTACCTAAAAAGTTGAGATTAATGATTAACCCTAAACTGCGGCCTGTTTAAGTCAGGCCTAACCCTTGAAGGCTTGAGTTAACTTCAACTTCGAAGGCCATACTGTTCTGAAGGAATTTGGCAAGCAACTACCAATACAATCATGACAATAAAAAAAATAAAAAATTTATAATTTAATGGCATTTAGCAGAATGCCAGAGAAACACCAGTCGGGGATTAAGCGACGATTCGTCATGCAGGTCATTGTGGTCCCTTTCACATAGACGAAACCATCTCACGCAGGAGATGAAAGATGGTTACACCAGTTATCAAAATGAGCAAATCATACTTGATTTTAGTTCGGTACATCACTATTTCGAACGTAAAGGCAAGCACAGCAATATATTGGCCAGAGGGAGTTTCCGGACTATATTGTGGGGATAAAGATAGTATTTCACGCTATTTCAATCGCTTTTTTGCTGTTTTTTACAACCCGAATATTAAACTTGAATTGAATAAATTAACTATACCCACAGGGGTTCATGATCCATTTAGAGAAAATCCACACCTTTTGTTATTTACCCCACTCAAAATAATACCATTCCATAAACCTGACATAAACCATGAGATCATTGTAAGAGCATTTTGCTGACTCTAACGCGCAAAGTGCTGGTTAATGTTTACCTGTCCCAGCCAGAGGCCTGGTGGAAGTCAAATACTGTTTAGGCCTACACGGATTTTACCGCGGTAGTCATATCGCCGGTTATTTTTTCTACCGGATTGTTGGTGTATTTGTTGGTTTTGAATGTATGGTTTTGTCTCTTGACTCCTCTCATCTCAGTAATCTGACTTCTGCTGCTGCAATGCACGAGTGTCATGAGTTGTATTGGATGGCATGGCCCCTATCAGTTCATAGACTATTATTTCATTAGGCTTTAAAGCGGAAGTGAAAGCGGCACGTACTAGTGCTTTAGAAGTCTTAACGGAATAAAGTCCAATTCACAAGTGGCTTGCGCTTTACGTTTTATTACACTAAGCCTTTGATTATACTTCGTCGTCCATAGCTTTTTGGGTCAGCTATTGTCCATGCTTATCCGCGCACGGACCGACTTTGTCCTCGCGGAATTACAACTGCGGTTTACTGCCATTTCCACATTTAAGCCGCGTGAAAGAGCTATGACGTCACTCCTTCAGTTCAGGCCGGACGAAGTATCCTCACCAAATAGGGGCCGTCATAATATTGCGAAAACGCAGTGTGTATATTTTTGCATAGCGTGTATGAATCTGTACTGTAAATGCTTGAACGCAAAATGATAACCGAATAATTTCCGCTCATATTTGGTGCTAATCGACAAAGTATATAATGTAGCGTAGCAGGCAGGCCTTAGTTGAAGCTTTACACGGGCCTAGCCTATCAATGACTATATATGCCTAGTCCTAGCCTACTAATAATTATCCTGTTGTTAACACAGGATTGACTATGGTATTGCATGCAAGGAATTTTACACAATTGAGTAAACCGAACCTCGACAACTTTGCAATATATATATCGATGTCATGTCACTGGTCGACTCAGAGGCTGACTAGTTGTGGCAATAATTTAAAGGATCATTTCGTGATGCACACTGTCGTAAACCACAGGCCTAGTCCAGACGACTTGTCTGAAGTTCCAAATGTTACGTGTGAGCCTCTACTTTACTATCCAACTTGAAATCGTTCAAAGATCTTCCGGTGCTTTTTTCTATGTAGGTAGGCCGAGGCCTACCCTCAGTCACTCTTCATAAATATCCTTAAAAATGGGTTATTTAAAAATTCATGTTTGATCTGATGATGCATGTTAAATTTTGAATGATATCTTGAGCATGTCGTTTAAGGAAAAAAAAAGAGATCATCTGCATGTGTAAACCAAACTGAGGGCCTAGCCTGCCTAGCCCAGCCTAGCCTAGGGCCTAGGCAGTAGGCCAGCAGTTAGCCAGCAGTTAGCAGTAATCGTAACCTTAAAAGTTGAGATTAATGATTCACCTAAACTGCGGCCTGTTTTAAGTAGGCCTAACCCTTGAAGGCTTGAGTTTAACTCAAACTTCAAGGCCATCTGTTCTGAAGGATTTGGCAGCACTACAATACCATCATGTACAATGGCGATTTAATTTATAATTTACATTCATTTAGCACAATGCCCAGAAAACACCATTCAATTAGCACGATTCGTCATGCATCCATTGTGTCTTTCCCCATAGGCGGATAGGCCACTTGCATTCGAACAGGGGGGCGTAGGCTATGTCTACCGGCTTATGCATGCCATAGCTATGCATGGTGAAACAAGTTTTAATCAAACAAAAGTAGTAACCACCAGTGAATAAGATGAATCGATGGCTACAATTCAGATTAGTGGGCCGGACCCCGAAGCATTGATTCCCATCATGGTATTTCTGAAAAAAATAATGAAAATGGACCAATATAATAAATGACAATCTGCCAACAATTATGAAATTCGCATAGCCGACTTTTTTTGTTGTGAGCTGCCTGCTATGAGGCAAACGAATCTCTTTGCCACTGCGTTAAGATGTGCATAGTTTTCCGATTAAAAAACATCAGAATTCGAGACCTCGAAATTTCGACATCTTCTGAGTTTCCCAACCACAAATTTACGACCTTATGAATGCTTTACCTACCACTATGATGCAAAAATCGGTGATGGACTTGCAAAGGTCCAAACTCGAGCCGTAGTGAGTGAGTGATTGAGAGGATCATGATGCTCCGACGGGCCCGACATCACTTTTTCGGTTATGTAGTTTTGCCGGAAGTCGAAACACAGCCTCCGCCCCCCTCCTTGTAAATAGTTGGTCTACATGGCCTTTTGGAACGTAAAGAGATCAGTCTCTTGCACCACTATGAAATAAACGTGCTGTGTTACTGTTGCCTTGATTTGCTGTTTATTACGACATGTGATAGCTGTTTCTTGGATGAAATTTCGAAGTGCATCTCGGGTAAGTTCATTCCCACAACAATTTGCAAAAATCACATCGGGCCGCTAGCAGTCTAGATTTTATTTACGTCTTGTTAATCGCTTGTTGATGGCTCAATCATGATTCTATTCTATGGTGATACAATAGATGAATAGGATTATAACACCGACGGATTAGACATCGCCATGATTCATGTAACCTCAAACATCTCCAAAACAAACACGTACAGCAAACTTTGAAACTTCAAATTATATCAATCGAGTCCACATATCGGTCATCTCGCGGTACACTGCACAAAAAAGGCAAGCTATCCAGCTATGTACTACAATTGAATTCCAGAAATGCTTGAATACACAGGTGGTGGCCTATATGACTCAATGTATTATTTCTCCTGTGGGGTAAGAAAGATTTTATGTAAAAATCAATTCAGGACATGGTATTCCATTTTTTAGTGAAGGGCGCAATCAATTTTTTTTTCTCTCTTGCCGGATTCGACATCGTTAGCTTATAGGCAACCGGTGCTAGGTAGACCCGATTTTACGGTAGTGTGGAAGTATTGGCGTTTCATAAGCGTAGATTTACCCCGTTTACGGGCCCGAGTCCCCGGTTAGGTATAGGTCTACTGTATACATTTACTTTTTTTTGGTGTAGTTACAGCGGACGTATTTAGATGAAATTTAATGCATGTAAATTAGACATAGTCCCCCCCCTCAAAAGCCTTTCATCATTTTTTTTCGGGTGGTCTGTACAATAACCGATTTATGTCTCTGCTTTACTGAATTGTAGAAGGTGATCCTGGGAAATTGACGGATGTCTCTGACAAAAAAAAACAAAAAAAAAACCGGAAACTGCAGCCATGCACCTGCCATCATCGGCCAATGTTTTACAGAAAAAACTACAGCGGGGACTAGCAAACATTCAAAAACCTTCTTGCAGACATTTTCCATACATTTCAATCACCCTTTATATCTCAACTTGCCCATATTCACTGAGATACTTTTGGGAAACGTACATACATTTCGAACGTGATGACAGTTTTTGCATGGGCAGACATTTTTCAATGAAGCGGGAAGAATTTTTGTCAAGATTCTGTTCTGATCTATGTCTAAACAACGACTGCCTTATTCTCCCCTCGCAAATGTCATTATGGCTTTTTCATATCTGATATTCTTCGCAGATATTCATTTTTTATATAGCCGTGAAAGATGAGCATTTGGTTTTCTTGTCGGCTTTTGGGTAATCATCCTAATCGTTACATTGGAGCCTTTCACAAACGCGTTTGAATCTTCACACAACTCATACAGCCTCCCCAACGTAGTTGTGAAGGCCTCCCAAGCCATAACATCTAATAATGTTTTTTTCCAAAGTTTTCATCGTACGGAAAACTAGTTAGCGCCCTGTCGAAAGAAGCACTTCGCTCCTTGGTGTTTGCTTTCTTGAAGCTTCGGTTGATCGATGAGGGATTGTTTTATGCTAAATAGCTCCTCACTGCGCCTTTGTCCAATCATCGCTCAGCTTTCAGGCCTCAGCATCCAATCGAATCATTGCATATCCTTGTCCGCTGTATGGGTTCGCGTGTCGGTCACAACTCATCATAGCCCTGGAGCTATCACACACATTTGTAACACATCTCAAGTACAAAAGGTTTGAGGATAAATATGTTGACAAGACTAGACCGGAACCCCTGAAACGTGATTCTTAAGTGCAGGAAATATGGTGCCTTAAGGAGAGGGGGCCAAAACAAGTTTGTACGGGGTCAAAATTGTAAATTGATCCAATAATGTTGAAAAGCACCCATGCTTATTGTCTAACCATAGGATTCAGAAAAGGTTGTTTGGTATATGTAACAGCCTAAAGTTTCAGAGTATAGGCTAAACAGCAAAAATCATAATAAAGGGTCATTTCAGTTTTACAGGGGTCAAATTTTAAATGCTCCGATTTTGGATAAAAATGTGTGCAAATTAATTGGTGAGTTCAAGGATTTAAATAGGAATAGTTTTGACTGTTCTTAAATGCTTATTTTCCGATGTAGGGGCACAGAAGGTCAACGTCCATTGCATTCATGGGGCTTGATCTTGTTACCCCCTCCTTTCTTAATAAGCAGCATTGAGACCTCAAACTATTCCTGATTTTATCCTATGAGCTCCCCACTATTTGCACCATTTTTTATCAATCGGAGCAGTTTAAAATTTGACCCTGTACAACTGAATTGACCCTTTTTTTGAATTTTTGCTGGTTTAGCCTATACTCTGAAACTTTAGGCTGTACATATTACAAACTAACCTTTTCTGAATCCTTATGGTTAAGACACATAACATGGTGTGCTTTTCAACATTATTGGATCGATTTTAAAAATTTGACACCCTGTACAAACTTTGTTTTGGCCCCCCTCTCCTTGAGCACCACTTGCGGCACTTAATAATCACGTTTTGAGGGTTCTGTCAGTCTGTCACATATTTATCACTCAAACCGTTTGTACTTGAAGATGTGTTACAAATGTGTGCTAGCTCCTGGGTTATCAGTGCTTCACGTGTGTAGGATTTTTTCTTTCCCTCCTTCTCCTAACTTTCGTATAATTATTTTTTATTTTCCCACCCTTCCTCCCTTTCCAGTTTGGTGTTTATGCTCATTTTCCCAATTTATAATTGGAGTAGTAATTTCTTGGCCCAGTTACTAGTACGCCCGCTTCCTCGCCAAAACGGCGCACCTCTGGGTTGCACGATCGGAGTTCACGCAACATGCAACGTTCGCGTACGCCAGGGCCAAGAAATTTTTACTCAAACTATAGTATTTGATTATGTGCTTATTGTGTGCATGGTATTCTTGAAGCGGCGGCAAATAGTTGCATGGGTTCTCCCTAGTTATTATTATGTTGTAAATCTATAACATTTTTCTAATAACAACTTTTAGAGATTAAATATGGGTTTTTTGATTTCCTATTTTTGACCATTTTCCCCCACGTTTTTGGTGGGCAAGTGGTAGTGGCGGAAAATGTAACATTTTTTGGCAACAAAGTTACACAAATTGGTAATAAGTTTTATTCATCTTTCCTTGGATAAAGGGCCTATTTAAATTGTAATATAGTTTTATTTACGTGAATATTTAAATAGGCCATATTTGTTTGTCTCAAGAGGGGTGCCTTCTTACACTCAGTAAATATGCATACATTTATGATAGGCCCATTGCTCTAAATTGTTAGGGCCCCCAAAAAAATCAATGTGCTTTAATCATGATTATATTGAGAAACCAATGTTCTCTTGTTTGAAATCCCGGGTTGAAATCCTGTGTATCAAATCTGTCTGCCGATGTCGGCTTCATATCGGCATACTTGCAAGGATTTAGCACCTTCGTTGTGCTTGTGGTGTGCGCACACTTTCAGCGTCCCTCGAGGGATGCGTTCCTGTGGGATGCTGCTTGAGATGATGCCTCCGTCCGGGATGGCCGACTGGTGCACAGGTTCCTGAATTGCGAGTCTGCGAAGTACACAGGTATTTCACATACTCGCAGGAACCTGGGCTTTATCTTTTGGATGTCAGTGTTATGGTTTCCTCCACTGTACGAGTGCGTATTGGGCTTTTCCCGCGTCTAAGGGAGGCCAATTTTCCCAGTCTTGGGAAATTTTCCCTCTCAGGGGGGTCAAGGCCAATTTTTCCTTCCCCGGTCATAGGGCTAAAAAACGTCTGATTTGCATGATTTGTGCATTTTTTTCCCCGGCCAAAGTCGTCGGGGGAGGGCAACCTGCCCCCCACCCCCTCCGTTACGACGCCAATGTCTGTACGACTGCTTGCTTGGATTAAATTATCCTGCGATAAACTGAATGCGTCAATGCCAGTTGTTTGGTTCCCTTGTCCATTCTTTTCGTCGTGGAGCTAAATTTCTTGCAAAGAGTCCATAATGTATTGGATATTTCACAACGCGTTGGAAGACATTTCACAAGGGAGATAGGAAGCACACACAAATATACCGTTCAGGCTTGCCTCGGCATCATTTTTAAGGAAACCCAAATTTAATTTCTCAAAACTTTAATGCAAAACTGCGCTGGAAATGCTTAAAGAATATAAATAATTTTTTGTTTTTAAACTTTGTTTTATCATCAATTTGTAGGATGATTTAAGGAAAAAAGCAGGGTACGGGTTCTTATACACCATATAGCAAACATTATTTTTTTTTTTCATTTCAATAGTAACGCTAACTATACTTCGATTTCTAGTATTCCTGTGTTACCTTGCGTTTCGAAAACTTAAGGCGCTCCACGCTCCGTGCTCCCAATCATTGCAGCCGTAACAGACCTGTTCTGATACGCTCGAGTCTTGTTATAGTGGGTGAGCCAGACCATCTGAATTATCCCTTATTGTACCACCTGGGAGGGGGGAAGAGGCATTTATAAATACCAGTGCTTACCTCATACAATGGCATACAGAAAATGTATGATGGCCATTCTTTAGGGGTAGCTTAAGCGAGCTAAGGGGCTCGCAAAATATTATACAGTGGTCAAATTGAAAAGTGGTCCAATGTTGTTGAATTGCATACCAAAGTCGTAATGATCGCACGGATTAAAAAATGTATAGTTTGTGCAATCTTTGACTTACCCTTATGGAGTTGAAAACCGTTATTGTAGGTCAAGGTTAAATTTAGCTTCTACCAAACACTAAAAACGCTTCATTTCAGTGGAAATGTCTCATATATTGTAATGTAATCACAAGTAAATAAGGTATAGTTTTGGACAATGTACAATGTATAGTTACCAAGTTACCCCAAAATTAACCCAGCCCCGGTGATGTGGAAAAGATGGAGTAGCACGGGTATAGGTTGAAGAAGGCTATAGGGGTATAGGTTATACTAATGAGGTGCTAATGAGGTGCTTAACTTGTTCATTTCACAATGCAGGGGAATTCAGGATAGCACAAACTATACAATTGTTTTTTTAATCTTTAATTTAAAATGGCCATTTCTGCCATTTTGGTATGCAATTCAACAACAGTGGGACCCTTTTCATTTTGACCCCTGTATATCTTTCGCGAGCCCCGTACTCGCTTAAGCTACCCCTACAGAATGCCATCAATACATTTTCTTGTATGTCATAGCAGGGTAGCCCTTGTATAAATTCCTCTTTGCCCCCCCCCCCCCCCCCCAGGTGGTACCGACCAACATGTCGGGCTCACCCACGATAAGGTTAGTCACCCAGAAGAGACTCCGACCCACCACTTTTCCCGACTACACAGACCGTCATTTTCTTTTCAAAATCGGCTACAGTTTTGTTCAAACTTGCAACATTTACAATTTTTATCCCGACCAGGGATGTTATTAGTCTGCGAAGTCTCCCGTCGTCAACGAGACAAGCGGTGCTGAAACGTCCGAGCAGTATGCGACACATCATGGAGCACAAGATCCAGCAGTTTAATTGGGCGACCTTAGGTCCGCCGACCTAAAACGACGGCAAAAGTTGTGACAATGTCGCTGTCAAGACGGCTCGTCGATTGGTCGCCGCGTTGTTTGACGCCAAGAAAGGTCTCCGTCCCATGAAGCAACCGCTACGCGACCACCCTTCCAACTATACCACATTCTTTCCAAATCGGCTGCGTCGACGTCCTGTTCAAATTACAGACAAGAGATGCTCAATCGCCGAGCAGTTATGGCGGATGAGCATGTCCTTGTTCAGTTCTCAATCAGTCACAGACCTTAACCACTTACGCCACAAGTTTCTGTCAAACTGCTAGTCGGCGACTTTCTTCTGTAGTCGCCGAATTTAGTCGCCGATTCAACATGTCCAGTTGGCTCGCATTTTCTCTCTCCCGCCTGGAGCAGACTCATTGCCGACCATTTTTCCAACTGCACACAACCACCATGATGCGCCCACTTAGTTTTTTTCGAAAATGGCCAATCGCACCAGACTTGAGTAAGTCTAGAAGTGGCTTCTGGCAGTAATCCAGGAAGACTGCTAGAGACGTACGGACAGTTCCATACCTGCCAAACTAAGCAGGAAAAGAAAAAATCTCACGATTTTCAGAAATTGGCCAATCGGCACAGTCTTAGCAGTCTGGAAGTGTTTTTTCTAGCAGAAATTGGGGTTGGTGTGACTGAGATGAGTGTTCTCCATCTGAATTGTCACTAGTAGCATCAATCATGCATGTGATTCGTTAGTGAGTTCTCTAATTGCACTGTTGATGAGGTCAGTGCAGTAGTCTGGAGTTGTAATAATAAGTCAAGTCATTATTAAACCCCCCCCCCCATATCGACCTGGTTTACTAAAGAGTAATCTTGATGTTTTTCCTACCAATCCTCACTCGTATTATCAATCTTCTCTGAGTCCTGGCATTTTCCCCAAATCCCTTGGTAAGGCTGTAAATTCACCGATCCATTTCACCGATCCTAAGAAAACACTTTGGATCGCAATGACTTAATGAACTACAGGCCAGTATCAAACATGCTTGTTTTGTCCAAATTATGGAAAAGATCGTCAAAATGCACTTAGTAATCACATTCACAATACAACCTGGGTGAAACTTACCAATCTG
Organism: Ophioderma brevispina; assembly: GCA_023653785.1. Classification (NCBI taxonomy): domain Eukaryota; kingdom Metazoa; phylum Echinodermata; class Ophiuroidea; order Amphilepidida; family Ophiodermatidae; genus Ophioderma; species Ophioderma brevispina. The sequence continues at coordinate 10,185 of JAMKCH010046841.1, forward strand.
CATACAAGCCCAACTGCAGTACTGAAACTGCTCTCATCAAAGTTAAGAACGATGTACTGAATGTTGTGGACAGACGAGAAGTGGTTTTCATTGTGCTGCTTGATCTGTCTGCAGCATTCGATACTGCCGATCATGATATCATTAACTTGAGAGCGTTTTGAATATGAGATTGGTGTCTTCGGGTAGCAGTGTTAAACTGGTTTAAGAGTTATTTAAGTTCTCTTTGTAGATGTGTCCAGTTTGATAATGCCTTTCAAACTTTCTAACCTTGCTTACGGTGTTCCACAAGTTCAGTCATAGGACCGATCAATTTGTTATTTTACAACACAATCACACCATTGGGTAGAAAAATTCGTAGTCATAAACATCAGTTGCCATTTTATGCTGTGAATAGTCGCTTTATGTTTCCCTTCCTTCCACCCAAGGTGCCAGGTGCAGCTGAGAGAGCTTTACAGAATTAGAGTTGTGCATCTCTGACAAATTAGAAGTGGATGATCATAACAAACTTAAACTGAATAATGAAACAGCTTTTTGTTGCAGGAACATAACCAAAGCCTAAGGAAGCTTCCAAAATTACAGTTGAAGTTGTGAATGTAGTAGTGAACCAGCATCTACATCCGGAACTTGGGGATAATGTTTGACTCTCATCTCTCAATGACCAAACAAATAAACCGTATCATATCTGCTGGTAACTTTCAACTACGCAATATCCGCCGTATATGTCGGTACTTGGGTCAAGACACAGCTAACATCACCTGGTCGTTCGTACACTACTCCTCTCGCGGCGTTGACTATGGAAATGCTCTGCTATATGGTGCCAACACACAGATCTTTACATACGCCAGTCTCTTCAAAATCGTGCTGTCGAAACTTATTTTCTCGGCCTCCAGACTCGATAGTCCACACTGCCTCTCATGAACAAACTTCACTGGCTCTCCATTAAAACGTCATTAACTTCAAAGATATGCCTCCACTTGTACAATGCTTAAACAACTCCGGTCCACAGTACCTCACCGACTTACTCTCATACAGAATATTTCCTCCATCTGCCCCTGATTTACGAGTCTGCGAACAACTGTGATAAACCGTCTGTGAGCCCTACCAAATGAGGTCTAAGCTGTGTACATATTTTTGAACAAGCGGTATTATTCAGTTGTCAGGTGCAACCCGGGTAGTTAATATTGAATGGCATGTAGCCAACATCAAGTCGACTCATAGAAACTCAAAAGCTCAGTCACAATCATTCATAACAACATATAGATCAAGAAGCTATGACTGATGTGAATCACATCTGTACTGACTATGTTGTTTGTATTTTGCCTTTTGTGTAGACTATTTCTTTTTTTGCCATACAGCGCCTTGATCACTGAAATTTGTTTTTTCTGGATATTGCGCTTTATACGGTGAAGGAAAATTGTTGTATGTTATGTATTATGTAACTCATCGGCTACCGCTTCCAAACCGCTCTATGTTAAAGCAATCTGTCCGATTCCAAAACTCGCCACGATTTTTAAGCTGCAAGAAACAAAATAGTGGCAGGTTTTTTTCAAATTTGCCACGTACTCCCGACCACCAAGACTGCAGAAGACTGTACAGGACAGTCCCAGACTTGGGCCAAAACTAATTTAAAGGAAAATACTCACGATTTTCGAAAAAATGGCAATCGGCCACCAGTTTAGAGCAGTCTGGAAGCGGTTTTCTAGCAATAATTGTAAGACTACAGACGACTCCACAGAACAGGCCCAGAACTTGCCAGAACTACACATGAAAAGAAAAATTAAAAAAAAAAAAAAAAAAAAAAACCCAATCGGCACCAGTCTGTAGCAGTCTGGAAGGTTTTCTAGTAAAAACAAGAATCGCTGTGGTGACTGATCCTTTAAACAATGCATCACAACTTTGCTTCCGACCTCTATTAGGATATGCATCTGAGGCCAAAACAGACGCACGAAAAAAGAAAAATGACTCCCAATTTTCGAAAATGGCCAATCGGCCCCAGACTCGAGTAAGTCTATAAGTGGACATTCTGGCAAATAATCAGTAAGACTGCAGAAGACTTTACGGACAGTCCATACCTTCCAAACTAAGCAGAAAAAGAAAATTCTCACGATTTTCAAGAAATGGCCAACGCCCCAGTTCTTAAGGCA
>JAMKCH010046842.1:0-17621 GCA_023653785.1 Ophioderma brevispina
CCAAACTTCGGCAGAGGGATCACTGACCAAGATTGGATATGCATTGTCACATTGTTTGTGGTCAGTGGTCACCTAATGGTGAGTATGGTCTTTTGGTCCAAAAATCTAAGAAATTGTTTTTCTAAAAGCACATACTCTAATTTTGTTAATCATCACATGCACTTGACCAATGGCTATGTATATAACTTAGATTTGTTAACCAGTGACACCAAGTGGGTCAGGTTTTGGAACCAAATACATGGGGAGCTCCATTCACTATTGCTCTGCTCCCTATGTCATTGTCTAACATGAATTTCCCATCATCCAGTTCTAGTATTTTTCAGTTTGAGATTCGATTGACCCTATACGTATGTGGTTCATTTAGTCATTTTTTCGTCACTGTGCTAAATAAAAAGGTAAACACAAGGCGTGGGGGCATACTTTCCATTGCTTTGGTCAGTGTACAGATAGGGTAACTCGGTTGGGGGGTTCACAGATTTTGGATCAGTGGTCTAGAGGTCATTAGGCCGATTATTTTATATCCTATGAAGTTTCTTCCAGCAAACAAGAGGCCTTTATCATAACTTAAAGCACAACTAATTGACTCATATTAGAACCACTGTGTTTGGGGGGATTATAAGAAGAATTTACTCTGGCCAGTGCAGACAGGATGAATCCATAATTTGGACCAGTGTCAATTCTGCCATTCATTTTTACAGCCGAGGTTTGTGCTCTTTAGACCACCTTGAATGTTTTTTCTGTTTCAAACTCTTGACAGATTAGTAGATCTGGGCCATTGTGGTTTGGCAAAACGTCTGGGAATCTTTTTTTTTGGCTCAAAGGGTGAATTTTAGAGCAAGTAGTTTTTCTTTCTTACATTTAGTTTTTAGGCATGTTGTTTTTGGGAAATGGGGGCGCAACATATCTTACTCCATTTTCCACCATAGGGCTCTGGTTCACTTTATGGTGTTGCTCATTCTTGGCGCTCTATGAAATATTTTTTGGGTTTCTCAATCCAGTTATCTTCCACACATAGGTTTTTTGCATGTACCCTATGTTGTTCTCCTACTCTAAAATCAAGCTTCTTGGCACAAATCTGTTCTGGGCGGGACGGGGGGAGCTCCCCCCCCCCCTGTGTTGGTGAGTACGGTTGGAAGCTTCCCCCCCTGTGTGGAATCTTCCCCCATTTCCCCAGCACCATCCACCCCCACAGTGGCATAAAACCATAGGGGACACTGAAGCTGTCCCCCTGTTTGGTTAATCTCGCCCCCCCGCCCTCTTATCCCCACCTTTCCCCCCCCTTGTTGAAATTAGTGATTTTCTGCCCATGCGCCATTTAAGAAAATAACGTAGCAAAACAACGTAGATGTGTACTGTACTAAAAACTTTAATATATGCTTTTCCCCCTCGAACATGTGTGGACCTTTTTTTCCTCCCAACATACTCGTAAAATGTGCTGTAAGAGTAAGAAAGTTTCTCATGGATGAGCGTTTGTGACCCATCCATGAGGAAATTCTCACTCTAACATGTTACTTTGACCTTTCACAGTATTTTTTGAAAGGAAAACGGTCCCCTCATTGCGATTACCGTGGTTTAACCCCAGGTCTAAATTTAGACTTCCCTTTCAAATACCAGCCATAGTCTTCATCCCATAGCTGGTGGACTTCAGATAACTTAAAGGCCGACGCAGAGATTCCGATGAGGGCGCCCTAAAGTTCAAACATTGTGTTTTTTGCATGTAATAACGCTTGTCTCCTATTACTATCACTGTGTGAAATAGATAAGCTCAAATCGAAGCCTCATAAGAAACATCACGTCTTGTTAAAAATTAGGAGCGGAAATTTGTTTAACACAGTTCTATGGCACCTGTTTACACATAAAGTTTACTGCATCAAAACGAAAATCCGTTCATCTCAAAACTTGGAATTGAGCATTCTAGGTGACTACCTTTAGTTTATTTGACTATTTAATATATATTCATAATTATTCTGAAAAAATTCTGCGCAGGACTTTAATTGATAACGTCTGAAGAAGAAAGGGTTCAATCGGGCGGCGCCGGGGGAGCACCCCCTGAAATTTTCAAAATTAGGAAAACAGGGATTTGAGCAAACATTGGGTTTTTTAACCAAAAATGAGTTCATTTTGTACTGTTTTGCCCCTTTTGATTTTTACCCTGGCGCCGCCCATGCTCAATACTTAATGTGTAGCAAGGCTGCTGCAGCAAAAATGTACAGAGCTGTGCTATAGTAAAATAGCTGGAGAGAATGTCGGTGATCTTGTTGGCAAATTAACTTGCAAAATTATAGGGTCAGGGATGTATAGATGTTAAGTTAAAATATTACATTTCACAGTTGAAAGATCATCTCGGTAACTTGTTTTCATAACTTTTGTAATTGATATAAAAAAATATGCATGTAACGTGATCGGATGGGATGAAGCCGATTATGCCACCAATCCTTCAACAAGCAGTTTATCTGTTGAGGCTGCTGAATTCATAGGGTGTGGCACATACAAAATCTTTACCACAGGCTATAAAAGCAATGAAATTTTCTAAATATGTCTAGGATATAGGGTACATACATGAGTGACAAGCCTAGATTAGAGGAGGGATAGAAGTGAAGATACTATAATCATTTTTGATTTCTACAAGGGTTGAAGGGGTGTTAATCTATCGTTTTGCTTTAGAAATTTAATTTTCAATTGTAAAAAACAGCAAATGTTTTGGTATTTTTTTTATCATAAGTGAGGCAATCTCATTCATTCAGACTATAATTGCCAGGCACAAATGAAATGAGAAAATGACAAAATGATATGTTTAAAAAGCAGAAAGAAAAGAAAGAAAATTGGTCATTTGAAAGCTTAGTGTTGTAAGACACCTGAGGTTCTTCATAATGATGACTTGGGTCTGTCCAGGTTGATCAGATCAGATCACTCATGCATTACAAATACATACAAAAGTTGTAAATAAACACATTGTAACCACATAAAATGCAAGAAACAATATTTTTATAATATTTCACTAGTCTTGAATTATAAGGACAACGGTTAGTTCTAGTTAACTGTACATGTATTATAACACTTTAAATTTTGTATTTGATATTAGCAATAAGGACTAAAAAAATGTTTGATGGACGTAACATAGAAAAAAAATAGGGTAGGTAGGTCGGATTTTTTTTTTTTAATTTTTTTTTTTATGTTTCACATACCAGAACACAAAATTGACACACATCAAAAACCAATGGCACACATCTTCACTTTTCTGTAACCATCTTTCTTTATTTGTCATTTTGAAGTCCTGCAGTCCTTTAGAGTACCCGAATAGTTATGACGTCCATTGTTTTACGTGGTTTTAAAACTTTTTTTTTTGCACACAAAAAAAATAAAAATATTAGGGTCGGCAGTAAAAATAGGGTTAGGTCGGGTTACGCCAATAAATAATTTTTTTTAGGCTAATTTTCTGTATATTTCCAGCAAAGAGGGCAGTCTAACCTAAATGGCATTTATACATGTCTATGTGTTATTATAGAAAAGGGGAGACAAACATGTTTTTGTTTCTGTTGCTTTTTTCGTAATAATGATCTGTCTTTTGTTAAGTAATTTGATATAGACACGTCAGGGCTTAATGCAGATTGAGGGCCATATTCACAAAGCCACAATAGTGTTTGTTTCTGACTTTGTGTATCAGTTCTCTATTTATCGGAGGCCTGGTACTTGCATGACATTTACCACCAAGTATCATGGAAACAAGCTGCGTTTTGATAGTGTGCAAGCGATAATGCAACATTTACAAGGCCCTATTCACTACTGTTTGCTAATATTGCTGGTTAATTTAAAGTAAGGTGTGCATGTGAGTATGGCCACCGGGACTATATGCTGCGTTAGTATTTGATCAATTTTACAATATGTATCAACTGGGAGGGTAGATTAAAGGGATTTTTTTTGCCACATTTGTATTATTTGCTAAATTTAGCATATTTGATAAAGGGTAAATGAAAAGAGACCAACAGTTTTTGGTGAAGAAACATAGTGTGAAAAAAACATTGTGGGCTAAAGTAATAGGCCATTTCTTGAGGGTTTTTGAACCATTATCATTAGTGTACTAATGGGAATGCTGTATGTACAGGGGATTGGTGTGAAGGGGATGTAGGTAATGCCCACATTTCAATGCAATTTTGTGTCACCATGTCTCAGCTACAAGAAAATCATTGATTAAATTTAAAAACACATCTAATCATCAGGGCTATTTTGTGTTGCAAGAACCAAATTTATTTGACCCGTGACACCACACCACGTCCTTTCCCACATGATTCTATGGGATTTTGAAATTGATTCTGTGATCTGGTTTGAATTTGCATCCCTGAATAATAATAAAATTTATTTGAATTGCTGCAAATTCAAAAGCTGAAATTGCATATTAATAATGAAAAAAAAACAAGTAAAATAAAATTAAAATTGGAAAAGTGCACAGGATGTGGACCTGGCAGCAATATGGGAATATTGAATCTTGACCATATACTAACAAACAGACAATCAAAACTTGGTACCTTCAACTGAATAAAATCTCTCGGCTCCTGGCACAGGTGGATGTTCCTAGCTGTCTGTCAATGTAAAAACGGTCCATTTCTGGCCCACTTAGTCACACTTGCCAGTGCGTATCTTAGGCGGAGGATTTCGGGTGTGCGCCCCCCGGGGGGGGCGCTGATGGATTGTGATGAAAGATGACATTGACCATTGGGTTAGGGGGTTTTTTGTTCAAATTTTTTTTTCTTTTTGTTTTTTTGGTGTGTGACTAAAGTGAGGTCAAAGCTCATGTTGGGTCATTTGAGGTCAACAGATTTTACACTTCATCAAAAAAAAAGAAAAATTAAACAAACAAAAGCAGGAAACACAAGGAATATGTATTTTATTCTGAACGTTTAAAGTTCATTTTCACTATGCAAAAAAGGGGTATGGTCTGATGAAGTATGATTGATTGAGTGTATATAAAATTTTTTTAATCTTGATATAGAATTGCCTACACCCCAAAACCCATCTGCAGTTCCACGATTATTTCAATCCGTTTTGAGGTGAGCACTAGAAATGCAAATATGGTGAGCCCATTAGAATACTGGGTATTAAAATAACATTGCTCGACCAAAAATGAAGTACATTTCAATCTTAAACTTCCAAAACCAAACCCCTTTCAACCCCCCGATTTCGCAGGTTATGTAAATGAGAAAAATATAGCATTTTATACCCTAATTAAACCACATCCAGAAAATATAGGGTGCTGGGGACAGGCTCTTTTTAGCTTATCAAACTGTAGATAGAGAGAGTATTCAAATTACGGATGTAAAATACTAGTGTTTGATTGGAAAGATCGGAGACTCTCTTGGTGATAGAGGGTGAAAGGTAAAATTTTCAAGTACAATTTAATTGTAAAATAATAAGTCTTTGATGAAAAGAAGTAGTGTTAGTGTTCGCTGTAGTGAAAATCTCTGTAAATTGGAGGCTTTAATGGATTGCAGCATATGGAGCAATTGAAATGTGATTCTCCTTCCAAAACATGGCAAATATGGGCTATTCTACTTGGAAATCCATTAAACACCCAATGGAGATTCAGGTGGTCTTTATAAAATAGCCTTCTGTGGGCACTAAGGTCCATATGCACAAAAAAAAATTACCCCAGGTCTTAAGTAAGTCTCACCAGCAGATATGAGGTATTTTGTATTTGTATATTATTTTGAAATATGCATTTTAATCTTCCAAAAACTTTGCTAGTTTACTCGTGACGAAATGTGAACTGACAGTAAATTTTGGACCAAACTAATTTTGATTTAAGACCAGGTCTAATTTAAGTTTGGTTAAATTGTTGTGACATACAGACTAAAAGTCGCAACAGGGAGTACAAGTCCAGATGAATAGCCTGTTGGGTAAATGCATTTGAAATGCCACATCCCTACGGTGGAAAGATTTAGATGTCTTTCCAAGGAGGTGGGATTTTCAAATCTCGTGTGAGTGCAAAAAGGTATGCCAATAGCTGCCATGTGATACATCTGTGTGCTTGTCATGTATTAGGATGACAACTTTTCCTTGAGTCAGTTGCTCTTTAAATGGTTCTTCAGGGTCTCTGTGCCTGAATAACATTTCAAGAGTACTGACTAAAGACTTGGTTTATTATAATAGTATGTTTGATGGGAATTTCACAAATGGCAGCTATTGCATCAAGTACCGCCGGAGAGGGGGGGGGGGGGGGGGTCAAAGGGTAATTTGCCCTGGGCCCGGGGCCAGGGGGCCCCGTTAAAAAAATAAAGTTTCAGTCTTGCGTTGTGACAAAAAGTCACAGAGGAGGACAAAAGGAGAGAGAGGGATGGAGAGAGGGAGAGAGAGAGAGATTGGCGGTATTCCAGGGGCCCGTTCCCTCCTGCGCACATGTACCTACTTACGGTTGAGAAAATACTCTGTGGTAACCCCACACAATTCCATTTTTTCCGGTGAAAAAAATTAGTGCAGGTACTCTCTTGGTGTGGTGTTGATATTTAGTATTGTTCACAAAAACAATTTTAAGATTTTGTTTTTATACAAACGGTATTTTGGTCATGAATTATAAAGTGGGCTACTTACCAATTTAAATTGTTTTATCAAAATAATGAGAAAATGTGGTTTTTGGAAAGTGAACATTGAATGGGTTCCATGCTTTGTGCTGACACCATCCCCGGGCTGCTTGAATGAACCTATATAGGGCTATTATATTTTGAACAAAAAACCCACTATATTTTACTTTTATAACCATTTATAATACCTCTATCATAAAAAAAGTGAAACACTTCCAAAATGAAATTTATATTGTTTCTATCAAATTTTATGAGAAAATGTTTTTCGAAAAGTGAAACATTGCAACGGGTTCCGTTTGCTTGCGTGGGAGGGGGATACCCTCCCGCACCCACCCCCTGGGCAGTCTCCATAAACCACTTACTATGTGACTTGCTCCCACGAAACCCGGATAAAGTAGGAAATTTTTCATTTCAAGATATGTCCAGATTTTTGAAATGCTGATTAAAACAACCTTTCAAAGATTTTGTATCACATGTACATTGGTGTATCATTAAAAATCAATTATTGCTTAGGATTTTCTTTTGTTTGTATTGTTTTATGCAACTTTATTGACCCCTTTCTCCTTAAGTGATCTGCCGACTTTGTCTGGTTTGGTGGGGACGAAGGTCACAATGAATAATTCAAACAAAAAGCTGAAAAACACAAACATTAAGTGCATCAACTACCTTATACAGCTCCCACACACTTCAAAATTCCCCCCCTCCCCCCGGTATGGGGTATGGAAACGAAGTTGGTAAAATAAAAGGGCGCCCGTAACTCCAAGGTTCACCCGGCCGCAATTCTCTCGGCGGCCCTGATGGCACTTATGATCTCTCCAGCATTCCACACAACCAAAATGATGTACAAGTAATTCTGTATAGGAACAAAGTGGGATTACCACCACAACTTGAATAAAGGGGGGAAATGCTTTTCAGTTCTTGGGAGCAAAACAAATGATTGTTTTGGGGGAATGGAATTTAGACCAGAAAGTAAACTGTTTTATTTTGAGAGCATCTTAAAAAACTTTTTTTAGGGCAAAGTGACTGATCTGGTTGGGGAATATTCTGTTCATTAATCAAATTTATTCTATAAAGAAGTGGTAGTTTTCAGGAAGTTGTAAATGAAATTAAGAGAAGGGTGGCCCAAATGTTGCAAACCTTTAAAGGTGTCTTATATGGCCCCAGGAGGATTGAAATGCCATCTTACAGCATCTGATGACTTTAATTGAGTCGAAATACCGTGTCACATTTGTATCAGGGTTAGGCCTACTTATGAATATACAGTCATATAAATTTGTTCCTGGATCTTAAATCAGTGTGAATAAAAGTATAATCGTTTTACTTTAAAATTATGAAAAATCTTGAAGTTAAAAAGATACTGTATGTGACTTCATAAAGCAATTCATAAAGGCCAGAAAAGGAAAGAAATGACAAAGCAAAAAAGTATACCATAAATAATTAATTTTTTATATTTTTTGCTTTTCCATAGTTTGTATTGCTGTAAAATTCTGCAGTGAAATAGTATGGGTAAAAATAAAACATTGGTAAATAGAATGACTTTGTTGAGCTGGTGAGTTAATTAATTGGGAATGTCTTTGTTTTGATGTACAAGCGATTCTACTATGACCTAGGGAAAATATGGCTTTTACAAAGCTTCTCCTGTTGTCACATACCGTTTCTAGTGCAGTACATAGTGGGACACTTATGGACACAAAAAGATCTTTCACAACCTTTGACGCCGGGTGGGTTGTTAAATTAAAACCACACCACACACACACACAAAGAAATTCTGAATTTTATGGCAAGAGATAATTAATTTTACATCAAAATTAAGATAATGGCGCTATCAGGATAGTTTTTTATAATAAAAAACACGTTTTAGCCCCTGCTTGAAAGCAGAAGTGGATATTGTGGCTTGATAAGCAGAGGGGGGATAGTATAGGGTGTGCATGTCCTATGTGTGTGGTTCCAGTTTGGTTAGGTTTTCGTTTTCACGTCTTGTTGAAAATGTTTAAGCCCCGATTTAAACCAAATTTGGGGTTTAAGGTTGCAGTAGGGGCTCCTTTCCATATGTGGATGATGCCATAATTTTAATTAAAGTAGATGCATACGTCCACGTCTGACGAATAGGTGGCCACCATAACCGGGTTTTTACCCAATTACAAATATATTGGTATCCATTCGAAAATCGCACGCGGCGTAACCTGTTGGCATGGAAACGGCTACATCGTTCTATGCAAATGAGTGAATAATGAATAAATTGGTACACCAGATTATGGAAATCAGGAATTATGAATAAATTGGTACACCACCACGTTGGAAAATGAGTACGCACTGAGGCAAAAGATGGTTAGAGCTTTTGCGCTGGCGTTCGGCGTCTATATGGAAGTCTGTGGGATGTTAAAGGTCATAGACCAGCACCGGAGGTCATGTTGTACTGTATGTATGTTCCAATTTGATGATTTTGCTAGTTGTATCTCTTAATTTTATTCTATTTATATTAAAAATTTTAAACCAAATTGGGGTGAAGGTGGAATACGGGTTCATTCATATATGGCTGATGTCAAAGGTCAGGACCAGGTCAAAGGTATCTGAGGTCAGTTCAAGTTTGGTTAGGTTTTCATTTTTAGGGTGGTCTTTGAAAAGTGAGTCCGATATTACAACCTAGCTTGGGTCAAGGGTGCAATACAAGTTCTCATATGTGTGAGGTCAAAAGTCTTATAAACAAGGTCAAAGGTCATCCTGAAGTCATGTTCAGTGGTTAGGTTTTCATTTCAGGTCTTGAAAAGTGAAGTCCAATTTAATCCAGACTTGTGGGTAGGTGCAGTAGGGGTTAATTTCGTATGTGGATGATGCAAAGGTCATGGAGAAGGTCAAAGGTCCTGGACAAAGGTCACTGCAGTCATGTTCACTTTGGTTAGGCTTTCATGTTTCGGAAACTGCTAATATTATTATTCCATGAGAACGATTTATTGAATTTTGAGCTCTGCAAGACTTGACACTGTGACAACTAACCCCACTTACTGTTTATATGCCATCCTATCAGGGGATGTGCAAGTTTTACTTGCTGTATTTTTATATTTATAGGCAAGTCAAGAAATGCCCCTTCATAACTTCAATATGTTGGGGATGACTATTCTGAAAGGTTATAAAAATTTGCTAAAAGGGGACCCATAAGAACAACGGGGTTTTTTCTGCAGCCTGTCTCTTAATAGAGTTCCCATTGGACTTTGAGCTGATTGGACCATATGTTATTGACCTGCCCAGCTAGACAGACAAACATGTACTGCATGCACTATTTTGAATGTGGGTCATGTAATTTACTCAAGGGCTCTTCAACAATTCCTCAAATTCCTCCATTATATTACATGAGGGCAATTGCCTAACGGTTGCGAACCCATTGCTGACCTTTTTAACATGACAGTTATTCCGGTTCTCTAAGTCTGCTGCAACTAAGTGAAACATTGGGATGCCGCTTCATGTGTTGTCATTTGAAATTGATGTACCATAAAGCGTTCTTTATTTGCAGTTTATGGGATGGTACAGAATTCACATTCACCCCTCTGATAAAGCCTATACTTTATGTTACTAAACACGCCATCAATTTCTTCGCTATAATGCAGTGAGTAAAAGGCCTGCCCGCTCTGAGGGGGCTAATTTCCCAGTCTTGGGAAATTTCCTTCAGGGGGTCCAAAAGGCCAATTTTCCTGGTCAGAGGGCGAAAATGGTGTGATTAGACATGATTTTAGCACAAATTTTTTCCGGCCAAAGTCGTCGGGGGGGCAACCTGCCCCCTGCTGTACGCCATGTCTATCATGCGACTGATAACTAAACTATTAGGTTTTCTCAGAGATCGTGATACTGTAGCAGGTCAAGCGTGGAAATTACGAAGGTTGACCAGCATTCTGGGTGAGAACCAACAGCACGGGACTATAGGAAGCCCCTGCATTTTTTATTGCAGAAAGAAGAAAGAGCTATGACTTTGGCTGAAAAATTTAAAAAGTGATGGGAACTTAGGGTGCATCTATAGCCCCCCATTTTTAAAACTTCTTCTGATTGTTGTTCATAGATAATTGTGTTGCCACGTACGTTTGGCTTGAATGTTTGACTTTGCGATCGCCGCCTGTGGTTTTTTTTTTCGTTAATGCCTGCTGCCACTATCAAAATACAATACCATCAAAAAAAAGTTCATCAAAATCGGACTTCGTCTTATGGGTCCACGCGTCATTAGAGGGTCAATGAGGCAAAATACGCATTTTTCATAAAGCAGCTTTGTGACACATACTGTTAATATGTGGCTTCTAAATGGTGCACATATTTAAATAGTGCTAATAGTGTCTATATGAAGGTTTCAAGACCCAGTTCCTGAAAGCCACACATCCATAAAGTGAAAAAGAGCAAGCATGCAATTTATAAGGCAGCTATTTTGACACATTACTTTAAATCGGTTAAAATGGATGCCGTAGTGTTATAAATAGTGGTAATAAATCAATCAAAAGGTTACAAGACACATTCTAAGCGACTGACACTTTTTTTGCAAATGTCGCTATGGGAGTAGTCTGATTTCTGCATCAAGAATAGTGCCGTATTTAACAGAGTGTATTAGCCTTAATGTCTTGTAAACACTTACAAGTGTAAGGAATTTAGTCTGATTTTAGTCTCATCGGTGTGGGATTTTAGCGCTCTTTGGAAAGCCGGCATGTCTTGATCTGCCCTAGGTCCTTGTCCTCAAACACTTTTTTTTTTTTTTTTTCTGGTGAGTATTTGGTAGAGCTAGTTGTGTGTTTTTGCTGCCTCGATGCATCCAAGAAGTCCGCACTGTGTTTTACTCCGCGTTCTGCACAGTATAGATCACATTGATGGCACATCTTGTCAAGGATTCTGGTATGCAGGAGAGAGAATTTGACCAGTCGTAAATATTCAGTGAAGAAAGCAGTGTTTATTGCAGGGATGCGTAGAGAGTTAAACCAAAGGTCTCATTGACAAGTCTTCAAGAGTTGTTGCTGAAGTAATGTTGGTGCAGACTTTCCGAATTTTAATCCAACCCGCCTCTTAGGTGCTACTACGTATACTGATGGGGTTTTAACTGCAAGAACTGATTCAGCAGTGCACGTCGCTCATCTGTGGGAACTATATCACTAGAGTGCCGGGTCACCATGTCCCCAGTCAAATCCATAGTGATAAGGGTCCCATTTCCCCAGTCAATACCATCGGTGACGCTTTTCAAAGATATAATGTGAACATTGCGCAAGCAACCTATTGAGTCAACAACTCATACTTCGTAACTGTGAAACAGATGAGGTCATGCCATGGGGGCATCAGCAGCTGAACCAGTGGCCAGGTCTCCACCATTGTGAGGGCAAATGTGGTGAAGTGGATCAGCGCTCGCCTCATAAGCATTAAGGTTGTGGGTTCGAGCCCGGCTGTCGCCAAGTGTTGCTTCAATGGCAAGGACTTTACCTTGCTTGCCTCTCTCTCCCCCAGGAGTATAAATATGGGGGTACCAGCAAGAGGGAATGCCAAACAGGACTCGCTGTGCAGGGGGCGTTGGAGAAACCCCACAGCAAAGTATATGAGAGTTGGCCCAACGACCAATGGACGAGAGATGGGCAGCCGCCTGCGGCGCACCATTTTCATTTTGTAGATCCAAAGTGGACAAGAGTACAAACTGGATTTTTCCCGTATTCCTCTAGAGACTTGTCAAATAGATTTGTAGTTAGGACTTTCCCATTATGTGGGTAGACCAACATTGTTGTTATCACTGAGCAGGTTATTAGAACTTGAAGGGTGTTAAAAAATGTGACATTGATATCACGTAAGTGTGATTTGTTTTTTTTCGCGTTCACTACCATTGTATACCTTTGATTGACTTTGTTGACCTTTGACCGCTTGTTGTACCTTTGACCCTGTGGACCTTGAACCCTGTTGGACTTCAACCCCCTTGAATATTTCAAGAAACCAGTCCATAAGAGTGTATTTTTACCTTGGTTTCACATGGACTATTCTTTATACTATATATGTTTTGAGAGTGCCAAAGTTCAATTTACTACACGTTTCAATGGAAAAGCATTTTCGCACTTCAGGCCTGTGGTTGGACCCCATAAGACTGAACTCGATTAAGTAGAAATCGATAGGGATTAGTTTTGGGACAAGTGGAACATGTTTAGAATGAACAAAAAATATTTAACAACTATAGGGCTATAGATGCACCCTAATGGACACATTTGTTTGCATGCTCTTTAAAGACACTATCAGTGATTTGCTTAAATCAGAAAATCGAAAAAAATCATTTAAAAATCAGTATTTACTTTGGAACATGTATATAGGTATCCTAACCTACCTTGGCAAATGAGAAGTTAGAAGCAAGCAACCTAATAAGGACACAATCGGATATTTTGTCATTACCTGTAAGTACGGACAATTACTACAACATGTAACTTAAATGGGAGTATATATCTGAACATTGCTGTTTTCTTCCTTTCGTCAACTTTCCGTTGGAAAATATACCTAATGGCGTCTACAGACTTATCTTTTCACTTTTAAGCTTTCCTCAAATTTAAATATTTGTATCTTTCGGGGATATCACTGATAGTGTTCTTAAGCAAAACCCAAACCATATCTGTATGAAAGCAGCCATTTAGGCAAACCCAAGCATTTTTGAGGGGTCAACTTATGTATGTTGCCCACTGTCACTAATTTAAACAATGCCTGGCAGTAGGGTTGGTGGTGATATGCCGCCCGCATGGTGCAAACAGCTCTCACACAAAGAAGCTGGTCACAGTACTCAACGAGCCTTGCGAGGCATACGGTCTTGCCCGTCCTACTCAGCGGAGTTTCTACCCTGCTTTCAGGCATTGCACCTCAGTGCTTTCGAAGAGAAAACAGCCACACTCAAAATGGTGAATAAGGCTCTGCTGGACAACGAGCCCTGCTGCATAACACTGTCAAAGAATAACACCAGTCGGCAAAACAGACTGTGCTCTCGGCGACCTTTCTGCCGACAGGCTGCTAAACTCCCAGATCCCATTCAACATCTTACAGACATGGAATACTGCCTCATTAATGTATCCCATAAAGGAAGATGGCCCAGTATATTTTATAGTTTTCAACTTGATTGAATGTTCTTGGACCAATACCCATCTGTATAACGTTTCATACAATATTTCAACCTTTTTGATGTGAGACTAAAAAAATAATTTGTAAACCTGTGAGAATACTCTGTAAGATTACTATTGGTCTCCAAAATTGGGCACTTTCTATGATGATATCCAAACCAAAATTGTTAGCCTTAAGACTTCACAGGTAAATGAGAAAACTAGCTTTCTTCAGATACAATATTTTGAGCACATCCTGGGGACGAGGCTTATTGTGCAAAGTCAGGGCCATGGGGACCTCTAAAACTATAATTTTTGGCCATGGCCCTATGTGAATGAAGATGAAGGATGCCTATTGGATGTCTACACGGCGGGAGGAAATTCAATAATCCACTCACAGACTAAACCGACTAGTCAATGAACTTTCTAACATGGCGCGGTAATAGAAACATGATGAGGTCATGTGCTGTATACCATTTTGCGACAGGTTATGAGTATTAATGAGCTCATTTGCATATTTTCAAGAAAGATCTCATTAATTCCACTCTACCAACAAACTGAAGAGTCAGTTAACTTCTAAACCATGTGCCACAGTGATAGAACATGATGAGGGCATATGCCAGATCAACATGCAAATGGGAGGGGTCACAGGTGAGTTGTATCAATATGAATGTATTTTGATTTTACATCTCTAGAAATGTTTTTGTTGGAAATAAATGCAAATTTATTCTAGGGGATTTTTATGGGGGATTCTCTATTTATTGAATTTATATTTATTCTAGTTATTGTATTGTATTTCATCTTTAAAAAATATGATTTTAATTTTGCACATTTTTGTCAGGCATAGAATTAACTTTGCCTTTCTGGAAATTAGGGAGCCAAATACCAGAGAAATTTTAAACAGTTAGGAACTGTTGTACGTTACAGTGTTATCTTTTCAGGCCACAAAAAATCTAATACAGCCAATTTGTTGTGAGAATTTTGGCATTTATGGCAGTCATTGCAACTTTTCGCCTCCTTAAAGGTGGTTGTCGATTTAGGTGTTTGTTTCTATACTTGATATGAGAGCCTGGCAATTGCACATTACACCCCCATCAAGTACCGGGGAAAACAATCTTGCGGTTTGATGTAGAAGCAAGAATGCATGTTGCCAAAAGCCCTATCAAGACTGTGACTAATAAAAGTGGTTAACCACTTAAAACGGCGGTTTTTTGGTTATAGCTTGGAATGAAAGGATTCGAGGGCTCAAATTTCAGGACGACAATGAGAAAAATACGGACTTTCATCTGATATCAAAATGGATACTAAATTCCGGGTAAATCAGGTGGGTTCCAAATACGATCGGAAAACGCCCCTTTAAGATTTAATGGGGATTGAATTCTAACATTCTTGTTATTAAAGAGGGATTTCGTGATCACAACCTTTTCCCCCAAATTTTCTCGAAAAAAGTGGGAGATTTTTATATCATCTGAACCGTGAGGCTTAGTGAGGCATGTGTACAAATATGTGAAAATTCGGTGATATCTGTAAGAAATTTGCAATTTTGTATTTTCTGTCTGTAAATGGACATAAAATTACAGCACGTGGACATGTTAGGACCATGGAAGAATCCAAGCATTTAAAAAACAAGCTTGGGATCAATCAAATGTTGGGATGAAGAAGCTTTTCTCAAGGTTCGATCTATCTAGATTCCAGTTCAAAAGTGGAATAGCCCTACTTTTTGTAGTTGGAGGGATTGAATTGAGGGGGGATTAGTATGTTAAAAAACTTTAGTTTACCCAAGAAAGCCAAACTAAATCCAGAATAGTTTCAAGTGAAAAGCAGGTGATGAAAGACTGACTTTATGAATAGTGTGTGAAGATAAAAGTTCTGCATGGTAAACACACAGGTGACTGATGCCTTCTAAAATTTATGATATGTTGTAGGCAAAAATTGTTTTTTTAAAAGTAACCAATTCTGGGGGTAGACACATATGCATCACATAGGATAAAATACAAGTATTGACTGGATGATAATGAAACACGTAACTTTCTATGAGTTGGCCAGTTTCTTTCAATCGATCTCTTTTGTATTGCGAGGAAGGAATCGAAGATTTTTCTGGGGTATTTCTGTCCCCTATTATGAGTAATGGACAAAGTCCAAACTCAGCCCATAACTCTATCATCAATGGGAACTACTCACTTGGTTACAATATGCTCATCCACCAAGGACACAGCAGTCCGTGAAGTTGTACTGTAATACATTGAATGAATTGCCTTGTGTGATCTGGGTATCATGAATCATGCCCCCAAAAACCAGGGCGTGTATTTTCCAAAATACATGGCGAATAGAGGGTACTGAACTGTGCCAATGGAAGTGAGATTTTACTAGTTTCAGAGGACTATAGGGAACCAGGAAATAAAACAGAGGTGCGGAGTCACGAAATGCACCTTGTTAATAATAAAATTGGTTGAATCCAAGCCAACATTCCCAGGAATGATAACCCAGACCAATGTACTGTGTACGCATGGAGACAAACATCCATGCCAGAATTACAGCAGGAATTGAGCAAAAGTGTCAAAAGCATTTCTACAATGGTTATTTCTCTGTATGAACTTAGATGAACAGGTGACCAAAAGGAAATGTTGGTTCGTTCAACAGTTTGTGGATGCGATGAAGTGGACTTCAGGCAGACAACTGATGATGCAATGTAGTTGTCAAAGGTGAGTTCATATCAGTTTTAATCATGTTTTCATTTGCATCTCTTGCATTTTTTTATGGTGATTTTATGTATTGTATGTTATCGTTTTATATTAAACTATTTAACTTTGAAAATAACAAGTTAAATAAGCATTGTTGCTACTTCAAGAAAAAGTACACATAAAGTTGATTTGATGAAGTTTAGATCTAATTTTCCTATTTGTATCAATGAACCAGTCACAGTCACAACTAAAATTGATACCCCGTAGCAGGATTAGAACTTGATTATTGTGACTCAGATTAGCCCTAGTGGTGTGTCCCGCCAATTGCAGGGGTATGTTCCTCTTTTTTTTTTTTTGATGATTTAGTCAGGGGTTTTCAATTATATTATTTGAAGGCAGAGAATATGACACATATTTGAAAATCCCTAATTGAGGGCCAACATAGACTTGATTTTCTTATGTTTCCCTTATATTTGAGAGCACGTCGTGGGCCAAAATCAGTGGTTGGCGGGCCGGATTGGCCTGTGGCCGCCCAATTGAGAACCCCTGGTTAGTTAGTCGACCAAAACCAAGACTCCACGGGGATACGAGAAGAATGGCATTCAGAGATTGTAAATTTTTTTCACTGTTAGACTTCTGTGCACCACAACAAAGTTTGTACAAGTCGTGAAATGAAAAGTTACTTCCATTCCGTCATTGTGTTTGTTGATTTGTCAATGGTTGGCTTAAGTCCACACAAGTTGTCAATATTAAAAACTCTATAATCTTGGTAGGGGAAAATATGCCATTTGAGGGTGCAGGGAAGGGGAAGTATATTTTTACCAAGAATATACATTTGGCCCAAATGTAAACTTGTTGCACTGTCAAATTCTTCAACTGCATTGGTAGCAGGCCCTAGCCAGAAATTTATTTTATGGGGTGAGGAATTTTCCAGAAGTGGGGAACCTTAATCTGAGCGCAAAGTGGCGGAGAAACTCACAGGTGGTATGCAGGGGCCCGCCGTAGGGTCCCTGTGGGGTCCGGGTTCAAGATCACAATTTTTGACAATTTGAACAATTTTATGGTATAAAACCAGTAATTTTCTGGAAAATATGCCCTCGGGCCGGCCCATTGGAGGCAAAAAAAGCGGCAAACTTCAGAATGATAAGCGGACCTTTTTGCTGCCACCTTTATCTGCCACCTGGGCACAAGAAAACAGTGCTTTGAATAGGTTTGGCGGATTCAACAATATCATCACCTGTTCATATTTTATTTCAGTGCATAGTACTATCTTCACCAATGAATTGAACTGTATA
>JAMKCH010046843.1:0-11935 GCA_023653785.1 Ophioderma brevispina
CTTGACGGTTTTGTAATTTTAATTTGAAGAGCTTATTCTTGTATTGTTTATAATAATAAAACGATTATAGTAGCAGTAAAAATCCTTTGTCCTTGCCGCGATCACCACGCCGCAGCTGTAAGCTTTTCAGAGGTAGGCTAATAAGATGTTTCTTGAAATTGGTCGACGTAAAATATCGGCATGGCAACAACTTCATACACGCACGGAGTCAGTCAGTCAGTCAGTTACACGGATTTGCTCACCGGGCGGTCTCCCCCAGCAAAAATGATCATAAGTTGTTTTTTTTATTTTTGGCCTTATACTAACAAATACCTTAACCCTAATGCCCAGAAATTTAAAAATATGAACTTCAAAGGAAGGGGGGGGTGCACATGTAACTCTTGCCCATAAAAATCCTCTTATTTCATTCCTCTCAGAATTAACAAACCGCTGACATCACAGCCACTAGTGGGTCAAGCAATGATTATACGGCTCTCGAAGATGAAGTTATTTCCTTTGCTAAAGATGAGGAGGCGAAGACGACGACTTTGACTTTGATTCCCGACACCACTGTTGAAGGAAACGAGTATCTCCAACTTTCCCTAACATTAGCAGCCGAACCAGAACCAAGAGAAGCCATTGGGGAATTAGACAAAGCAACGGTATTATAATAGATGACGATACCCCAGTTGGTATGTTTGTCTTGAAAGAAAACTAAATCAGGGACTTTCACTTAAAGGCATGCAATGCCATGAACAAATCGTCGCGTCGGCTGAATATGTTTGTCGAAATTGAGTTTTTCATGGATTTTGAAAGAGGGGTATTGCCCGGGGTATGGAGTCATTAAAAAAGTCTTAATTAGAAAAGAAGTTAACATATGTGCAATGGCGCCTTTTCCTCTTATGCAGACAACGTAAGTGCCAATTGCGTCATTGTTTTTTATTGTTTCAGTGCAGACCAATTCTTGAACTATAGTCCTAATAACTTCACATCAGGATTTTCACACAACCACCTTTCTTTCATAGTTCTCAATGACCCACTTTGTGACCAACACCAACTCAAATGAACTAATTCCAATGACTCTTGTATAGCCTCCCTGTAAGCAAATAACAGGAGATGAACTCCATCAATCCAATCCCTCTCAAATTAAAAAAAATAGGTTTTGATCATTTTTTCAATGTTTGGTGGTACTTCTCTAGGGCCCCCTGGATTCTGGGTGGTATGCATAATACTGACTATGGCCAAACACCAGGTAGACGTAACAGCTGTGCCACATAAAATTGCTCAAAGATAATAAAGACACTGCACACGCGTTTTGCTGTGTTAACACAGCAAAATGCTAGTTTTGAGAGCGCTGATGACATCACAGAAAAAGTTGCTGATCAAGACAGCACTGTAAACAAAGAGAATGATTTTGGTGTCAAATTGCAAAATTCTGACATACTTGCTAATTTAGACAAGGTCCATCTGACCAGTGAAACATGTCATAAACCATGACATAACACAACATCCTTATAGAGTAAATCCAATCAAACTGCACATATCGGAAATGAGGTGAAATACATGTTAGACAATGGTATAACTGGGCAGAGCATAGCGCATTGAGTCTTCCCATGTAATTCTGTTTCCCAAACCTAATGGTTAATTTCGCTTTGTCACAGATTCGGAAAGTCAATCTGTTCCAAAACCGACTCATATCCGATTCCGCGGATTGATGATTGCATAGATTAGAGTTGTTAAAGGGATATTGGCAAGTTCCCCTCACTGACCGTGCCAAGAGTTTCAAGCTTTTGTACGCCCGATGGCCTATACCAATACAAAAGAATGGTATTCTGCCGCAAAATAACAACAAGTGCAAACGCATAGAGACACGGGGAGAGAAAATAATAATGGTATGGAATATCAGAATTCATAGCTAGTCTAAATGCGGAGACAACAATGGAATAAATAACAAGCCTATGCATTCAGTCTGTGCTGGTCTCTAATAGCGATAATTTGCATACATGTGCCTTTCTTACATTTAGCAGTTACCATAATAATAACGATGTTGTATCTCTAAAATGAGAGTTTGGGAATTTTACGATTGTATTTCCATCGAAACAGTCATACAGATCACCGGCGAACATCGCAGTCATAGCACTGAGCTGACGCGTCCGGTGTGGCACCGGAGAATATGGTCCGCCGGTCTCACAGTCCGGGAACAATGGGGCAGTCGATTCAGTTGACTCTTCACGCAAACATTAGATTCACGCTTTATTCCGTTGTCGTCTATGGAGCCCGGACTGTGGTTCCTGTCGGACATATCTCCTCTCACACCGATGTAAAAGGGGATTATGGTCTGGCAGGAACCATTTGTCCGGGCTCCATAGATGACGGGTTGGTACATTTTGTAACCCCACTTTGTCTGTCAACCCAGTGTTGCTCAGAATTTCATCAGCCTTTACGGAATAAAGTCCAGTATCACGTGCACTTTATTCCGTCAAGGCTGCTGAATTCTGAGCAAAACTGGGTGCAGAAAAAGTGGGTGCAGAAAAGTGGGGTCACAAAATGTACCAACCCATAGACGACAACGGAATACAGCGTAAAAGTATTAATATATCGAAATAACCGTAAAATCGCGTCTACAAGCACCGGTGTCTTTATTCGAACGATGTCGGAATCCGGTGTGGCAGGAGATATGGTCCTCCGGTCTCACAGTCCGGGAACAATGGGGCAGTCGATTCAGTTGACTCTTCACGCAAACATTAGATTCACGCTTTATTCCGCCCCCTCTTAGTATATTCTGCAGATGAGCAAATACTTAGCTGGTGTAATGTGACCACTGATCTCTACACATGGATAGCGTGTCTGAGTCACCGATTGAAACATCAGGAAGTTGGTTTTTGACATATACAATATGGCGGGAAACAATGCATACACCTTATCAAACAATAGAACATCTGTGTGGAATATGTGCACCAGCAGGTGTATGCTTGTTTCCGCCATATTGTATAGGTCAAAAACCAACTTCCTGTTGTTTCAATCGGCGACCATTCAACTGGTGGGCGGCAGCCCGCTATCCATGTATAAACGTCTAGCCCTCTTCCCATTCCTATTACTATGTCCGTCTTTTGTTATATATGACTTTTATTTTTGCGGAAGTGTCATCTAGCTAGCTAGCTAGATGACCATTATTTGAAATAATGGTCATCTAGCTAGCTAGATGACACTTCCGCAAAAAATAATGGTCATGTATAACAAAAGAAACATACTATAGGAATTGGTGTAAAACACCGTCTACCATTGTCTGGGGGAAGGAATTATTTAAATTATAATCGCATTGGACACCTGCCATGATCGCAACAACTCCCTGTAATTAAGGGAGTTATTTGCGAGACAAACAAAAAGTCTGTTCAGGCTGAATGCCACAGCGTACGGTTATTCCATGGGTGTCGTAAGCAGGATTGTATTTAAAATACATTAGCTATGGTGTCGCTTTGTGCCGTATAGGAATGATATGTCAAGGGTTCATTACAGTAAAAAGATTGATTCCACATTTATAATACGTTAATACTCTGGAATCAATTTTAGGGAATACCAATTATCGTGGACTTCTTATATACTATTTTTGCACAAAAAAGAACGGGTACTGCATTATTTTTTATTTTTTGTAAGAAAATTCACAAAGGAATGATCCCCTGCAATTGAACCATTTTAAACAAAATAGCAATTCGACAAAAAGTATACTTAATCATCCCGAAATCGGCCGTTAATTCCAAATAGACCATACCTATGTTAAAGGGAACCTCAAGAAAGAGTGGATTCGCAGTTACGATTCTAACTACGAATCCACTCTTTGAGAGGTTCCCTGACTTAAACATTGCTCACAATGTAAAATCATTGTCATTACAAACTCTCATCCTTGAAAACCTTTTGCAATATTTACTCATCCATTGAGAGTCTGAAGAGTGAAAAGCTGTTAATTGGCACGATAGATAATACGGACTCCTTTTCGAATCCACACATCAGTACTGTGGGGAGCCAACTTTGCTACAGCACATGTGCGTTGTCTTGACGTCCCTCAGGTACCCATCAGTGGACATGAATGATGTACACTTTACACGTCGTTTCGAACGCTCTGGGAAGTGGAATGGATTTTGGAAAATTTGGCACCAATGCACACCCAGATATCCAGGAATATATTAAGGCAACGTTATTTATCCATCTACGCAGAGATCAAGCTAACTGCAGAATCATACACATTGGAACTTATGGAAAGACCGACTCATGAGAATTTATACGACAAGATTTAATTTGGAAATGTACTATTCCCCCCGGAGATTCCAAGGATTACAACATTTACACATTCTGATTGTTGCAAGTCTAGAAGTTCGTGAAAGTGTTTCATTTATACCAAAAACTTGTCCGGGGAGGGTAGGGGCGCAACTCAACATATATGACGCTACGGGGCCTGTCCGTAAATATGGGTCTATTTTCAACCTTCAGTATATGAAATACACCAGGACCATTTTTGGAATAGTAATAGGTCCCTTTTTAAAAATCTTATAAACTTTGTTTGAAATGAATACTGAGTCATTTCCTAATCTGAAAGCAACTTTGCTAATAACGTCGAATTTTGAGGAAAATGTGGCATATTTGTGTTTAAAATTTGGCCATAAGAGCTACATTTCTTGTATATGCTATAGTTTTTCAGCAAAATTGGTATCAATATTAGGTCATGTTTGCAGACTCTCGGAGGCCCGTCCCCACCCAAGCAAATGAGATCCCACCCCCCCCCCCCCCATATTTTTTACCCCCCCCCCCACCCCCCCCCCCCCCGTGGAAATTGCCGGTTTCCGCTCCGCATACATTTTAAATTGCGATTTGGCATTGCATTTTGATAATTTTTGATTTCTTATCGACGTTTTAAAAATGAGGCCAAAGAGTACATACCGATAAAAAAATCCGGTAACACATGACTTTTTTTTTACTAAAAAATACATAACGTGAGGGTTTCGGGCAAAAGAGCTGAGATAAACCTTTTTTGTTGGCTTATCTCTATGCAAGATGAATGTTCAATTAGTGGCTTGTTCCGTGTACATAATAGTCAATATGGGCAATTTTACCTCAATCAACCTCTACGTTTTTGGTGACCCCTCCGCATCCCCCTAAAACTTGTGAAAAAACCCTATATGACACTTGTAAAATATGGGGGTTGGTAGTGACGTCCCCGCAAATTGTTTTTTGACATCACATTAGGACGTAAAAGTAGGCCTATCCTAATCAGATGGATAATACAAATGATTGAAAAATATTAACAATCTTAATCGCTCGATTGACAACAATCCGGGCCATAGTACAACGCATTACAACTCTAAATGATACCTTTAACACGACGCCTAAACAATAACCGAACTTTACATTATACCTTTAAAGTGAAACAAGAATTAATCCGCATTTTAAGAATATAATGATCTAAATTACATCTGTAGTAAATGAATTCAGCATAGGCCTAAAATGTTAATAATTTACAGTTGAAAATTTGAAAGATTGAATAAGTTAGAAATCAAAAAAATCAAAAAATATAATATATATTTTAAGGCCCAAAACAAAGAACCGAGAGGTATGTTACATTTTGAAAAATACTGACCAGATTGCAGGCCTATATAAGTGAAGGAAATATGAAATACATGAAATAGATCAACCATAAATTATAAGACCGAAAGATGGTGTGAAATTTTAAAAATCAAATTTTTGTACGTTTTTTTTTTCATATAGTTTTTTTTTAAAAAAACAACACGTTTTTTTTTTAAAATAATAAAAGTACAACCAATATTTCAGAACAACAACAAATGAACATGTTAAACAAAAAAAAACCTGATTCTGTTTTATTAAATTTTGTAGACCCATTTTATATTCGTTCACCCGTAAATACCAAACTGGTTCAATCTATTTACTAAATCGTGTGATCACTTTCTACGAATCTTCTGTTATAAAATGTGTGGGTTAAATCGCAGTAGTTTCGTAGATACGAATCCACACTTGAATGTAGATTCGTAGATATGAATCTACATTTAGACATGATACATAAATTCGTAGAAATTAGACCACGGTTTAGTAAAGAGTGACTTCACTGCACTGGTTTAAAGCAAAAAAATGACAGAGTTGGGCTCCCTAAGACGCTGCCAACCTCTGTCACAACGTAGATAGTCTAACAAAGTAATGTTGTATGTTTTGAACCCCACCAAATTGCAACAGAACAATTTTGGTGTTAAGTATACTCTGATGCAGTCCAAAAATATATATTAAAAGTCTAACCAAAATCAACCTATTGGAACATGTAATAAATAAGGGAGCATGTTTTATACGGGGTAAAAAATTAGAATTGTTCGAATTGATTTAAATGATGTACCAATTTATTGGGCTATTCTAAGGTTTAAAACAAGGTATAGTTTGCCCTCTCTACGCGTTATAGTTTTAGCTACAATAGGCTCATACAGTTCCACGTCATCCTGGGGTAAAATATTCCATAGAATGGTCCAATTTTTATCGGACTGGTTAAACTGTTAAATTTGTCCCACTAGATAAGTAAATGGACATAGATTTCTTTGTTTGAACTTTCTATATAAGGATTACAGAGCTTCTGACTAGTGACCTCCCTTATACCCTGTCGCCCCCAGTCACACTTTTGCGTTCCGAATGTATCAACGAAATATTATAGATGGTGCAACCAGTATATTTTCGGAATTCTGTCCATTAGCAAACAATTTGACACTATTTTTATAACGAACGGATATATCTAAAATTTACCCCCCTTGTGACCTTGAACCATTGTGACTCATAACTATTGAACTACACACTGCAGAATGCACTATACCTTTTAATCCTGGAATGTAACGAACACGGTTGGCTACTTTTCGACGCGTTTTGATTACTTTTTCAATAGTTTGACCTCCTGTATAACCTTAAGCCCCCTTAAAATATTGTTTTCTATTCCTTTGATTTTAGTAGACTTTTGATATGTTTGTATTTTAAAGGTATTCTCCATACAATTCTGTTGGAATTGACCTCTGTTGGCAATAGTGCTTGGGTTAAGGCAGCTTCATTCTATTTGATTGCCCTAAGAAGGACATTGTGATCGGTCATTTCACCTTCGATAAATGAAAATAATGACCCGAAAGTCTTATGGCATACCGAGGCAAGAACACCAGGAGATATATAGTTGGTGCGTCATCGCGGTCGGAATGCTTCCCACAAATTTCACCCAGGAAGTGCAATGGGTGGCGCGCAGTTAACAAAAACATTCACATAATTTTCAGGCCTAAAGGCCGGAAGCATCCCCATTAGCCAATTCTTAATGCTTTTCACGAGTCCACTCATTTAATGATATTAATTCGGTTGTGTCAGTGATGGTGTTTTCTGAAATTATAATCTATCTGAACGAGGGTAAGGAAATTGGGGACTGTAACAGTCAGCTGCTTTGCACCTGGACCACATTCCCTTTGGTCTTGGTGAGTGTTTGTTGACCCCAAAGACGACAGTTAAGCCGAAACCAGATTTCCTCTATGGGTTTTTAGTGTTCAATAGGTGAGTATACAATGCATCCGCTGAATGCCCAAAGAATCCCATACCTCTGGTAGATTTATACCCCTGTATTATCTATTGGTGAAGACTCGTACCCATGCGAATATAGGAAGGAGTCTGTGTGGCTTTTATTTAAAGAAAAAAGTTTATGTCCCTTTTAACTGTTAAATTATTAATCTAGTATCCAAATGATGCCGAATAATTGGAAAAATTTCATTTAATGCCTTTGCTCGACGTTTATGTAAGATAAAGGTCTCCAAACAAACCATTCGCGAATATAATGGTCCTCTAGAGATTGTTTCGCTTGCTATTTCCTTACATTCTCGCCTTGCGGCTCGACATGGTCGAAACGAGCAGCTCAACACATCTCTAAACGACCATATATTCGCTAATGGTCTGTTTGGAGCCCTTTGAATCCATTACGTAGAGGTCAGTGACTATGACGCCAATCGCTCGTTATTTTAGCAACTCAGTTACCGCTAAAACCCTGAACCACTAACATCAAATGACGAGCTTTTGTATTCTAACACTGTTCCAGCAAGGCCTAATTCTCTGAAGGGGTGCCACTTAATAGGATTTTGGTTTTCCCATCATCGGTCTAACTCTAACAGACACGGGCAACGACACAATTATGCATGAAATTTGGAATTCCTGGGGTTATAATTTGTGGACCGATGTTGGAGAACGAAATTCCCATTACGAATATCACATGCCGCCTGTTGTATAAATCCCGCCATGATTCCCTTACTGGCTTAAGGTAATGCCGATAAATCACCCTCGTGATCAGCAGTAGTCTTCTCTGGTAAATGGGTTAGTCTTGTTAGAGTGGTCAAGCGTGAGTGGTGAACAGATTAACCTCACGGTCCCATCAAGTGGCCCTTGAAGTTTTTTCCAAACAATTGCCTGGTAAATGATAGTAACTATTGGCAAACGGATTACTAAATTGAGCAATCGGCTTTTAGAAATCAGTAGAGTCAATCAATCTAAAAAATTTGCGCCATTCAGTGTTTCTTGTTCAGTCCCCGGGACAACTTGGGTCATTGGGAAAGTTCCCCCGTTAACTTGATTTCCTCTTTGTCTGAGATTTCCGATGGTTCGTCCGCAGTCGCGAAAAGCGTACTCACGTGATAGTTCCGAACGGAGAGTCAACTCAACCGATTATGTGTGTGCCATATTATTTAAATATCTATACATCGAATGACAAATTGAACATAGACAAAAGAGTTCATATAATGGAGAAACTGCAGATGTTATAATCCTTCGATGTTATAATCCGTTAAGCTTAGTTAGCCGCCATTCATGACGGACTCACTGCAACTGTCAACTCTGACATTAATCACCGCGACGTGTGACGTGTACCGTTGCTTTGATTAATTTACGGCCGGTGTCATATTTTAGAGCGTCCGGTCGTTTTAGTGTTCAGGAGGAAGGCTACTAAACGGTTTAAATCTGAGAGTCTGACGGATACTAAGTTCTGTGTTTCATTGTCCTAGGACTCCTGGTTTTAAAATGGGGCGTCCCATAGGACTCTTGGTTATAAGTCTTTTTTGGTCCATCGGACACTACGGTTTATGTGTCAGAGTCCGTCGGACACTACGGTTTAAATCTGAGGGTCCGACGGATACTAAGTTTTATGTTTCATTTGCATAGGACTCCTGGTTTTAAATTAGAACGTCCCATAGGACTGTGTGTGATAAATTGTTTTTGTCCGTCGGACACTAAGGTTTAAGTCTGAGAGTCCGACGGATACAAACTTCTATGTTTCATTGTCCTAGGACTCCTGGTTTTAAATTGGAGCGTCCTATAGGACTGTGTGTGATAAATTGTTATCGTCCGTCGGACACCAAGGTTTAAGTCTGAGAGTCCGACGGACACTAAGTTCTATGTTTCATTGTCCAAGGACTCCTGGTTTTAATTTGGAGCGTCCCATAGGACTGTGTGTGATAAATTGTTTTTGTCCGTCGGACACTAAGGTTTAAAAGTCTGAGAGTCCGACGGACACTAAGTTCTACGCTTCATTGTCCTAGGACTCCTGGTTTTAAATTGGAGCGTCCCATAGGACTGTGTGTGATAAATTGTTTTTGTCCGTCGGACACTAAGGTTTAAGTCTGAGAGTCCGACGGACACTAAGTTCTGTATATCATTGTCCTAGGGCTCCCTGTTTGAAAATGGAGCGTTCCATAGGACTCTGGGGTAATAAGTTGTTTTTGTCTGCCGGACACTAAGGTTTACGTCTGAGAGTCTGTAGGACACTAAGGTTTATATCTGAGAGTCCGACGGGTACTAAGTTCTATTTTTTATTGTCCTAGGACACCTTGTTTAAAATGGAGTGTCCCATAGGACGGTGTGTTATGAGTAGTTTTGTCCGCCGGACACTAAGGTTTAAATCTGAGAGTCGTCGGACACTAAGGTTTAAATCTGAGAGTCCGACGGATACAAACTTCTATTTTCAATTGTCCCTAGGACTCCTTGTTTTGAAAATGTGCGTTCCTATAGGACTTGTTTTTTTTTAAACGGTTTTTGGTCCGTCGACACAACTGTTTAAGTGTAGAGTCCATTTGGACACCAGATTAAAATCTAAGATCCTTCGGACACCACGGTTTAAATATCATCCGCGAATGCCAAGTTTCATTTTTTCAGTGTAAACGTGATGCAGTTATTATTTGCAATTAAGTGCATGTTGTTTATACATGGTCCTTACATCATCATCATCTTCGACCGCAGAGCAGCGCCTACAAGCCTTCCTCTTCCAATTGCTTGTCTAATGCGGTTCATATGCAAGGTTGTAATATGTCTGGTTGGTCCTATATGAAGTATATATGGAGAGAGTCGATAATGACACAAAATGATTTTGTTCAGTTTTAATGTACTGACCAGTGGAAATGGCCACTTAAAAATAACCATGGAATTACCCATTTAATATAACTAGAACTATAGTTATAATATTCTGGATTGTCTACCATTTGCCTAAGATACCGCCATCCTTGTATG
Organism: Ophioderma brevispina; assembly: GCA_023653785.1. Lineage (NCBI taxonomy): Eukaryota > Metazoa > Echinodermata > Ophiuroidea > Amphilepidida > Ophiodermatidae > Ophioderma > Ophioderma brevispina. The sequence goes on from JAMKCH010046843.1 coordinate 10,534, forward strand.
ACATTGGTCAAGTTGCAGCAAAATTTCAACGTTGTTAAGACAACGCCTTTAGACGTCGGAGACAATCATAACAAATGATTAGGGTCTTTTAATTGAGAAATATTACCTGAAATGTCACATTGACTGCGTTTCCAAACTTTTCCTCGATAACATTGGCTATCACGAAAAGAATTGAAACACATTTTTTCGGATCATTCTTTTGCAGGCTCTCTTATTTTAAATAACCGTACTCAATCACTATAATAAAACAACAACAACAACAACAATAAAATAATATAATAATAATAATAATAATGATTCTAGGCGCTTTACATAGAAAATAGGACAATTATATTAGTAGTATTAGGCCATAATAATAATTAATAAGATAATAATTCTATGGCGCTTACATAGAAAATAGGAACAATTATATCATTATATGTATGCCACGTATTATTTGTTTAATTATGTTAAGTTTAATAAAGTTGTTTAGAATTGTTTAAATTACCTAACGTGTCCGGAGGAGAGGCTCAAGAATCTCCTAATTTGTGGTAATTACAAATATACATCGAGAGACTTGAATCAAGTATGGACACTTGTTGCGTCAAAGGTTTAGTCAGATGATGAGACTTCAGCAGGTGTTTGCCCCTTAATCCATGGCGGTTATGGGACCTGACACTGATCTTGTTAGGGACATGCAATAATTGGGTCTGTACTGGAACATGACTTGAGGACGCAGTGTTGAAACTTGCAAGGATTCACAGAAGAATGGAATAGCAATGCTACTTGCTTATATGAATTAACACCCATTTTGTGCATTGTATTTTGAGAAGCTTCTTTGAGCTACTCTTGAACTTGGGTTGGACATGATGTCTATAACGAAGATGGTGTACTTTGTGGCAAATTTAGATAAACATCCCGTAGCCAGAATTTATGCGGGGGGGGGGGGTGGGGCGCTTTGCCAGAAGCGGGGGACCTTTGCGTACCAAAAAAAATTTTCGGCTCACTGTGCGCTCAGCCGGTTGACCCAAATTTCTTCACCGTCGTCTCCAAATTCTGAAAAGCGGAAGCGGGGAGGGGGGGGGGGGTGAAGGAAAAAAAAAAATTTCGTCGCGGCGTTGAGAAAACAACATTATAGTAACAAAACGACAATCGAATGCGGTAATGGCGAGGATTACAGCTGCTTAGCTTATATAACATGCACCACAACCCTTAAGAAGACAAACTTTTTTAATTACAACACGGACCTTAAACATGGCAAAGCTGACCTTCAACTCATAAAGCGGGGGGGGGGGGGGGGGGGGGGGGAAGGGGGTGGGGGAGGGGGAGGCAAAAAAAATTGGTCGCACGTTGATAAAACCAACAAAGTATAGTAACAACGACAATCGTAATGCGGTAATGCGATGGTTAACAGCTTTCTTAG
>JAMKCH010046844.1:0-11448 GCA_023653785.1 Ophioderma brevispina
TTGTGCACATTCCTGTGGTTTTAAACTCAAACATTGATTCTAAATCATCTCTGAGTTTAATACAACAAAATCATTGAGTGCCCCTGAATAATAAGATGTTAAAAGTGGATGTCTGTTGAAGAATTGTTGCCCATTCGAGTTCATTTTTGCTTGAACCAAATAAACAATACGGATGCATCAAAGTCGAGCTGTTTGTTCACAGACAGTCTGGTATGGTAGAATGCCATTAGCAATGACAAACAGTCTGAAGGCTGTATAAAGACAAAAAAATAATTGAATCAAATAGCTGCACATTCTACAAATTAGTAGCCAATCAAGAGATAAATTTGATAAATATTTCATTAATCAAAATGGCCACACAGAAGCAATAACATCTTAATCTCTTTGACCACAATTGCATTTTTTGTGCTAGCACATCCACACACCATTCCTTCAGTGCTATGATCTGCTGTCATGTATAGAATCTTGCTCTGTTAGCTACAACATGCTCATCCACTAGGGTGTAGTCCACTCAGCTATGTGTGCAATATGTATTATATAAAATGGCTTGTGTGTTCTGGGTATCATAAATAATTACTCCAAAACCAGGAGTAGTAATTTTTAAATACACTGACTAATGACGTGACTGAACTGTGCCATAGGAATTGAGACATGTGTGGGTTTATAATGACTGGGTTGACAACTTTGCTTTGGGCAACAAGCTAATTTGCATTGTGAGCTATTGGTTAATGACAAATGAATATTATGATCAGTGTATTTAGGGAATAAGAGTTGCATTGAGTATGGCCTTATAGAAGATGATACACCTTTACTTGGTAGGATTCTTTAAAAAGGAGTAATCCATTATTTCATTTTCTGTGAGATTTGAGGGGATGTGTTGGTGTGTCCAAGTAATGGTGATCTCTTGAACCTTTTATCCAAGCTTTGATTAATTAAATGCACACATGAATTCTTTGAAGTAAAGATTTTTTTTAATATGTACTTAATTTTTCAAAAAAGTTATGAATTGGACCTTTGAAGGGGCATGGTTCGATCGCTAATAGACTTGTCCCCAGAACCCCAGATTTTACCGTTGTCAAAATGTTGGTATCTGAAGAAAGCTACTATTTTTCTTATTTACACTATGAAATCAAAGGATGTTTGGTTTGAAAATTATGACCTAAAATGTGCCCCATTTTGGTCGACCAATATTAATTTTATACTGTACTCTATGGGCTTATAAAATCCGATCTTCAGCTCTCACATCAAAACGGATTGAAATGTCAGCGCAAAAACTTTACAGATGGAGTTTTGGGGTGAACGACCCTTCTATCAAGATGAAAACTGTATATCCTTAAATCGGGCCACCCCCCTTAAAAGGAGTTTATTGGCATGAATTTATTGGCATATATATATAATGAAATATCCCTAAATAAGATGTACCAGTTGGATTTCATGGTCATTGGAGTATTCCTTGCGAAAAAAAATCCAGATTTATTCTGACAAATGTACACGACTGTTTAACAGCAATCATGGAAGCTGCCACCTTTATTCCCTGTGCTATTTTACAATGCTGCATGCAACACCGAAACAGAACCCAGCAAAAATATATCACTTGACTTCAGCAGTCTACCACAAGCCCTCATCCTTGCGGACTTCGGTGCGCACACAAAGGATACAAAGTTCACAGTTGGGCAGAAATGACAGCAAAATTAATAAATATGGAGGTTCCTTAAAAATGGTTTATGCTATGAAATAAGCATAAACATGTTTCTGCCCAAGGAAGACTCCGTGACCATGAAAACCATCTGGTATGATTTATTTAGGATATTACATTGTGTGTGATAGATCATGCCAATACAATTCCTCTTAAGGGAGGCGCCTATATCCAACCACTAGGAGAGGTGGCCTCTGGCAGAAGAAATAGGTTCCTTGTTCTTAAAATTTAAAAATAGATAGACTCATTCCGTTGCGTGACAGTACACCTTGCCGTTGCAGTTGAAGAAGAAACTTGCCACTAGTTTGCGTGCTACTTACCACCAACGTATTTGTCCCGCCACAAAGTTCGGAAGGGGCTATAAAATGGGCTCCGTCCGTCCTTGTGTCCTTCCTCCTGGATGTCTCATATGTTAACCCTGGAATTTCGTGATAAAAATGCGAGGGGGGGTGTGGAGTGTTGGGGAGGGGGACGGTAGGGGTGTCGGGGAGGAGGAAGGGGTGGGGTGTGGGGAGCGGGACGGGTGGGGGTCTTGTAGGGAGAGGGAACGGGTTGGGTGGGGCTGTCGGGGCAGCGGGATGGGTTGGGGGTCGGGGGAGCGGGACGGGTGGGGCGTTGGGGGGGGGGACGGGGGGTGAGGGGAGGGGGAGGGGGACGGGGGTGAGGTGTCGAGGGAGGGAAACGGGTAGGGGTGCATATTGTAGAATACATTGTTAGTGCATTTATCAGCATGGTATGGATCGTGACACACGTGGGACATATTTACGCATGGGAATCCGAGGAGTTCGCCTTTAACGTCTGACTAGAGATCGAATATTATTGTTTGTGTGTGTTAATAAATGAAATAGTAAACTGATCTAAAGAGTAGTACATCTACAATTCGAAATTTGAGATTGAATCGGATTTTCGTTTGAGCAGTAAACATTATGTGTAGTATTACGTCCATAGGATTACTGTGTATTATAACAAAAATTCCGGATCCGGAATTTAGAACACAGTGTGATTGTTTCAACTGAAGAATTCGATTTAAGCTTAGCCAATTTCACCACAGTGATTAAGTATAGGGAACAAGCATTCTGCACATGCAAAAACACGATTTTTTTTTGGAATTGAGGGCGCCCTCCTCAGGAAATCTCTGAGTCGGCCTTTAAATCAGTTAAAATGCACAAGTAGTAAGCGTTCTGATAAGCGTAACTATGTAAAACATGCAATGCTTTGACTGGATGAGGTTAAAATCCACCATTCTATACACTCCATATAGTGGACGGGAATAATGTCAACAAACGGGGGGGTAGAGTGGTCAGATGTGATAATTAGTTTGATTATGAAATTCTGTTGTGTTTTCAGGTAGCCTAAACAGCCCAGTTAGTTAGCATATTCACTGATCAAAATATCAAGGGTTCAGGGCAAAATGGCCCCATCGGCAATAGCTGCCATTTGTCAGTTGTGTTCTTATTAAGCATTATACCTGTTAAAGCCAAGACCTGGCAGCTATTGCAGATGGGGCCTTTTTGCCCTCAACTCTCGATATTATACATTGAAATGTGCAGTGAAATTATTATGCATAGGAAGCTTCTTCAGTACCAATATGATTAGTGCATACTGCCCAAGACTGCACAGTATATACAAATATTGGACACCCAATCATGAAAAGTTCTCGTCAAACAATTACTACTGTTATTTCAAGTTTTTTACCCATTTTAGAATGTTTTTGTACAAGAGGGGTTATCAAACGCCAAAGCTTACATGATTTCGTCCATCAAAGAAATACATTGCATTTCAAAAAAAATCAGTTCATCAACGTTTTCAAAATTGTCATGACTTTTGTGACTACCCTGAACTATTTCTACAATTTACAGCAAGTATAACCTACTTAATATTTACATTTTTTGAAAAACCTAAAAACTATGTGATATCAAAGCTGGTCTTACACTTCATCTAGGATTACGTCATGTTCGATAGATTTCATAGATGCCCGGCCACGGATTTGCAATTGTCCTTTCTAAAACCTCACACATTACTTATGTGCTTGTGTCATAATATCCATCATTTTCCATAGACCTTTCACTGTGTGAATCTTAATCCCATTGGTAAGTTGTCATAGCCACACATCTCAAGACAAACGGGTCTATAAGGGACAGGCCATTATCACATTTTGACGACTGGATTGTGTTTGGGGAAAACAAGAGCGTATAAGGCCCAAAGGTAATGTCATGCTGCTTAAATTTTGTTAATCAAGATTTCCATCATTCTTGGGGACTACTTTGTTTAGTAGTTTTGATGAAAGTGGAGCTTGTATGGAAAGATAGTTGTGGTAATTACACACAGGGGCGGCACCGGGGTAAAATCAAAACATTGCATGATTAACACATAGAGGTAAAAAAAACCCCTAATTTTTATGCAATTTATTGCTTAAATCCCTGTTTTTCCTGAATTTTGAAATCCCCCTGGTGCCGCCCCTGATTACACAGGGACCAATTTAAGAATGCTTTCCAAAATGTCCATGCTGCTTCCATTTCCCGAGGGGGAGGGGGTCTCAACTTTTTTTGGGTAGGTATGTGCCTCCCGGATTTCAAAAATTGAGGCTCTGGAGCTGATTTGAGGCCCAAAAAATGTGGTCTCCGGAACTAGTTTTTTCCAAAAATTTCAGAAAATAAGCTGCGATTTCCCCCAATTTCCAGCTACTTTTTGAGGTTTTTAGAAGAAAATTTGGTAAAATATGGCTTTGGACATGAAAAGTAGGGTCCTCTGGAACTGAATGGTCCCAAAAATGGGGGTCTCTGGAACTGAAAATGAGGGTTTTATAGGCGAGCGCATAGAAGACAGCGTTAAACTAGTGAAAGATTTTGGCTATCCAGTATAAGACCCCATAAGTCCTACCCTGGGAGTCCTACCCATGTTAAGACCTCATTGTGTCTTCCCTTCCCACAAAATGTTTCTAAAATTGCCAACGTAACTTTTAGATATGTTTTACATTGAAATCTTTGATTGCAAGCTTTAAATATATTTATCCTTGATTTATATGTTAATTTTTCGCCAGGTTTCAGTAACTTCTTTCTCCTAAGAACTGTCTAATTTTGTTTGAGCACCCTAATATTCCTCACGGTCTTTTCGCATCAAAATGAACTTGAAGCATTGTAAACTAAAACTTTGATAGTAAGAGAAAGTAATTTCAACTTCTTTTGTTTAGAAGACAGTAAAGGTAAAACATCCTATTCCAGGAAGGACTACAATGGGTTATATGTTAAACTTATGGTAAACCCCCACCACTTAAATTTGTTGAACTGGTCCCAGGGGGTTGTCCATTTAATATTACGTCAGTACTTTGTGGGATTATGTACAGGACCGAAACATTGCAAATGAAGAGTACGGAATATCGGGGTCCTTGCAAAACATTTACCTGAGGGTCGTTGAACCACGTCCTAGATATGACAACATGGCACTCGTCTCCTGGTTGATCAAGAGTATATGATGTGAAATCGTTGAAAATGAGAGAACCGCTGGCCTTGTCAGTCACAGATGTCGCTATTTACATAGTAGGACATTGTCGGCATTGTGGTTCATCATTTGGTATACTTCAGATGTAAATCTGTACAAAACCAACATGTGAGTGTAGGGGCACTGTAAATGTAGTGAATGGGTTCCGTACGTGAGACCTCTTGTATCTGCAGCTTAAGCAGGCTGTCAATTGTACAGTTGTGTCAACTTATTGAGGGATGTTTAAAATTTCTGAAAATACACTGTCCCCAAATTTATAAAAAAAGTCAAGACAGCTCAGAAATGTACTAGGAAAATAGGTGGTTAAATGTACCTAGTACCTCTTTGTTCTGGTTTTGTGTGACTTTTTAAACCTTGTGCTAGCACCAGGGTTATAGCTATGACTCACGAGGAATGTAGTCCCAATTTTTGTTGTGTGTTTTTGTATATCGTCCTACATTTCTTATCGTTGTGACAAAATTTTGGATTGGGAGGGGAGAGCCCAGTCGGGACTATCGAGCGATCTCCCAAAATCGGGGTGGAATTTGTCCGTTTGGGAGCCGTTTTTTACCCAACGGCCAGAAATTTTAGCTTGAAAGTCATCGGCCTTGTGTGCATTTCTATGTGGATGGCGAAGGCATACCGTTGAGGCAAAGTATTTACAGTGTGCAACTCTATGCTCAAGTAAAGACCTTCTTGATCACTGGTATTGTCTTTCAAGTTAACCATCACTAATTGCATTGACAGATTTACTACCACGTTTTTGCACTTTAGGCATTTGACCTTACTTAACAGGTCCATGGTCACTCACTCTACCTCGTGGAAGAGAGACTATTTGAACAATATGTTGAGAACTATCTAATTTTAAATTTCAAGTAGGCCTTCTTCTTAATACAAATGTTAACTTAAAAAATGTTTATTAATTGAATCATTTCTCATTATCAGAACTCACACTTTAGCCATTTACTACAATCACATTTTCCCCCACATTCTATGTGAACATTAAAGAGGCCAAAAATTGTTAATCTGGTTGGAAGAGGAACATACCAAGGAATTAGGGGTGTTCCTTGATATCTTCATCCCAGAATAAATTTCAGTATACACTTGACCCTGGGACTTTACCATATTGGTTTCAACTTTAGACTTGCAACTAGCATGGTTTATTTATTATTTCAAGTCATGTTTCATCTGCTTAGGACTCTTAGTTGTGGGAGTTATTATCTGAACAATACTTTTTCCGAAAAAGTATGTAGGGCCTCCTTCCTCAACAACCATTTGTTTTACATTTAGAAACATAATTTGTTTTTTGAAACATATAAATATAATAATATTGAACTTTTTTTGTAAGAAATTAGCAAACCTTTTCAAAAACTATGATCAGGCGCTTAGACTATTTAAATTATGTATCTTATTACCTGTGGCCATGAAATATTGTAAAAAAGACAAGTGACCATATAGCCTATTAATAGAGATGCATTGTTCTGGTCACACTTATTTTATCGTCATATCAAATAAGAAACATAATTTCCCTACTACCTATTCGATTTTCACTTGGATCTTGGAGAAGTTGTAATGTACCTGTGTGAATGTTTGTTTTTGTACCCAACTTTGTAGGTCTCCGGGCATAAGAGTAGAGACCCCAGTGGTGTCACTCATATGACGCTGTTGTACCCATGATCGTTCCCTTTTTTTTTTAAAAAAAAAGGGTGTATTTTGAAAGTATGTTCGCGAACATAAATTACTTGATTTTGTAAAAAAGGGTCCTTTTTGTCGACGATTACTCAATTTTTTGAAAAGGGTAAATTTTTTTGTGAATACGAAAATGTGAAATCCTAGAAATCTTACCAATTACTCGCTTAATTTAAATCCATATTACATTTTTGTTATGTTTTTGCCCCAAAATATTCGACAACCTCAGTCCCGGGACAAGTCCGCTGAAAGTTTCAAATCGAATCCCCGTTTGTTTTACATTTCATGTCATCGAGTAAGCAGGGGCTTCCACCAAGGTCCTTTTGTACCCAACTCTGTGCCCCAAGGTAGAGACCGCGAGTTCCATGTGGTCTTTATATCAAGGCGATATCCTAATGCAGTCCGGTCCTGTGGAACCATGACAAGCAGGGTACTCTTGAATTCACCATGGTGCTGACCATAAAGTCAAGGGCCACGTCTGTCGCGAAATCCCGACTGCGCAGATTGTGCTTGGAATCAGGTCAATTAAGTGTGGTGTATTGCGACTGGTCCTCCAGGAGTAGTATTGAAAAGTGCCTGTAGTTTTTTCTTGTTGTAATTTTGCTGTATAAGAACGTCATGATAATAAGGACTAACTGTTGTAGCTTGTTGCATGGTTGTCCGCAATGCAAGCAAAGCATTTAAGTGACTTAACTCCTGAATTGTTCACACAGAATTGATATTTTTTGGTCCCCCGCAACTTTGTTTGGGCGAAGGGGGACTACAGAAATGCTCCCCGTCCGTGTGTGCTTGTGTGTGTCCCATGCGATATCTTTGGAACTATAAGCAAGTGTGGGTGTCCATCTTCGCATGCATAGATGTATCCCACATACGTGTTGGGTGGGATCCGAAAATGGGGCATGTGTCAAAATGTCAAATAGGTCAAAAATATGTTAAAAATAGGTTAAAATTGCTATAAACCTTGTCAACACGATATCTTTTGTTCTAGCAGTATGGCTGTCCATATGTGCACCATATATGCGCTTAAGAAGGCGTCGGATGAGTTCGGAGATGGGTTCATGTGCCATGGGTCAAAGGTCAATGCTGGTCAAAAATTCTTATAACCCTTGTCAATTGCGGTAGTATGATGAAACTTGGTGGGTGTGCTCAACATTCGTTGCCAAAATTTTTGAAGGTCATTTCAAGGTCATGTGAGGTCATTCATCAAATCCCAAACATGGTATTATATGAAACTGTAGGTGCAGTCAATATTCATTGCCGAAATTTTGAAGGTCTTTCAAGGTCACGCTTGGTCATCCAAGGGCAAATCTCTAAACATGTGGTAATATGATGAAACTTGGTGGTGTGCTCAACTTCGGTGCCAAAACTTTTGAAGGTCATTTCAAGTCATGTGGGGTCCTTCAAGGTCAAATCCCTAACATGTGGTAGATGATGAAACTTGTTGCGTTTGGTCTCCACATTTTGTTGCCGAAATTTTTGAAGTCATTTCAGGTCATTTGAGGTCATTCAAGGTGCAATCCCGAAACATGTGTAGATATGAAACTTGGTAGGTGGCAGTCATATTCATTGCCGAAATTTGAGTCATTTCAAGGTCACGCGGGTCATCCAAGTCAAATCTTCTAAACATGTGGTAGATTATGAAACTTGGTGGGTGTTGCTCAACATTCGGTGCCAAAATTTTTGAAGGTCATTTCAAGGTCATGCCGGTCATCCAGGTCAAATCTCTAAACCTGTGGTAGGATGATGAAAACTGGTGTGTGCGGGTCAATATTCATGGCAAAAATTTGTTTGAGGTCATTGCAAGGTCATTTGGGGTCATCCAAGGTCAGGTCAAATCACTATGCATGGTTGTATGTCATGAAACCAAGGTCATATGGGTCTCCAAATATTGAACTGTTATGGTATGAGCCTCTCCTGGTTTCCATGACAACTTCCCTAAGTTATGTTACTGTTCCTCCTACCGCTACGACGGGGACCTTTGTGGTTGCGAGAACCGCCTTGTGAAATTGGACAATTCAATGACATTTAAGGTTATTTTGAAGTCATGTCTTTTCTGTCCCTGTTATTTGTTTTCCCATATATTAGGCTTAAAGAGGGTATTAGAACAGGTAAAAAGGATAACAGAGTTCATCTTTGAAAAGAAAATATGTTTTTGTGTGTTTTCTTGGAAGGTCAAAAAAGGGGTGATTTTGTAAAAGAGTGCTTGAATGCAAAAAAAAGTTGGTTTTAAAGGTTATTTGTACCCGTTTTTCAATGTAAAAAGGGGTCCAAATTGCTGCGAATGTACTTGAAACTACCGAAAAAGGGACCCGTATTTTTTGACTTGGGGAACGATCATGCGTTCGCCTTGAATAGGAAGTGACCCCACGGGGTAGAGACCAATGTTTACCATTTGTAGCAAATTCAAATTCTGTTTTGTGTTCCATTGTACAAAACGTTTTCAACCTGAATTTTCTGTTAATAGAAAAATCAATGAAAATGGACCATAATCACATCTACGTACCTGTGGAGAATTATACAGTCAGTGAGTCTGGAGAGTTCACAAAAGTTGCCTTCCACGCCTGACTCGCCGGTGTGTACCAAACATCTCGGATTACACAGCAATTTTAAACAGAACAATGGCATGTGAAAGCTAATAAACTGTCCTTGAAGGTGATAGTTATCATTCACAACTATATTTTGTAATTGCCAAAGAGGGCACTTTTTTCACTTATACATTTTTTGAGACAGGCTGTGATACCTGCGTATCATAAGCGAGGGTTACATTCATCGTTGATGCTCTCTTAATAAAAACTTAGTGCAAAGTTTTTATATGGACTGACCCTACTTGAAAGGTTGTCTGCCCATAGAACTTTGGACTCCCTACATTCTCAGGCCGTTTGACATAACTCAAGTTCACAACACAGGCAAAGAGATCTCTTTTTACCCATATCTCTTATTTACAACACAGAAAGACAAGTGCAGTTTTGTTTTACAATTCAATCCATCATAAATTAGATTTCTCAACTACCTCTTCAGTTCCAAATGCTCATACATTTTGGCCATATCTTTTTTTAGTATGAGCTAGAGTAGCCAAATTTTGGTATATTGGATAAGGCAGGGCATAGCACCTACTAACGTGTTATGTTTTCCATTCCCATTTGGGGCCCTCCCCTGATCGACAGGGGGGGGAAAGGCAAAAAAGGTCAACATTTGTCATCTTTATGGGTCTGACAATTTAACCCTTGATTTGACCATTTTGTGCTTTTTGGTGATGCGGATGTTCATCATGATTTGGTGAGTTCATCAAATTGATTTTTTAGTTATTTTTGGGTGAAAAGGGATAATTTGTGCAAAAAGCTGCAAATTGTGAAAAGACATGGCATGTTTTAAGTCGGGTGGTCTAGCGGTCCCAGGGTTAAGGGAGTGGTTTGGCCAGATAAGGGTGTGTCTGGTGTAGTTTTATGTGGCACTTGGTGATCGTGACATTCGGTGGGGACATCTTTTACGCATCGTGTAAACACAAGTACAAGACCACTCACTGACTACTAATAATTAGGATGTAATAATAGGATAGTGTCTAGGGCTGGGGTGAATGTAAATATATTGGGAAGGTATTAAAAGCAGGAGAAAATATCTACATGCAATAAACCGACTTTTATACAACACTTGCGGAAGTGCATTAATGCAGACACTCTAGTGTTAAAGCACTACTATGCCACAACTTGACATTCCTGCCATACAAAGGAAATTTAAAACATTCAATACGCAACATCCAAGGAGTAAACATGTGCCATTGTACTACATTCTAAAGACGTATTCCTGGAGACAGGCAACTTAATGTTCTTAGCCCTAATGTAAGTTTTAGCCCCGACAAAGCCAATTGAGGGTTATTTTGAGAGCCAATGCAAATCATTTAAGCACTATCAGGAGTGATTTGCTAAATCAGGAAATCAAAAATTCCTCAAAAACAGATGTTTGCATTTTGTAACAATTACAAGTATCCTAACCTACCCTACAAAGGATAGGGCCAGAAGCAACGCTAATAGGACAAATCTTCAATGTTAGTCATACTGTCTCGTACGGACTCTAACTACAACCCGTGAATTGAATGGAGATTCTGTATTGTTGAACACTGCCGTTTTCTGTTTCTGTCATTCTTAGGAGAGAAACTAACTTATCAGAATTCTACGGACTACCTTTTCATTTTGAAGCTATTCCTGCAAATTTCAAATATTTTGACACGAGAGTGTCTTTAACTGCCTGCAATCTTCCTAGAAGGGAAAGGGAAAAAAGTTTGCATGGAGCAGATGCTGAATGTCCAGCAATGTTCAGCAGTTTAATTTGTTTCAAGATTTTCTGATTCAGCTGAAACTTGGTGGAATAATCCTTGTATATAAGGTACCATGTAGAAAATCAAATTGAGGTCTTGTGGAGGTCAGTGGTCATCCAAAGGTTAACTTGAGATCCCCCTCCTGGGGATGTTGTAATGGAACAGATGTCCATCTACCTTGGTTTTTGTACACCGTCCGTCGGAGTCCCTCGTATACAAGGCAACCAGGGGATATTTGCTGTATTTTCATGTTAATTCCTCACTTGTCCTCCCA
>JAMKCH010046845.1:0-11587 GCA_023653785.1 Ophioderma brevispina
TTGAATGTTGAAATATCCCAATCAAATAATTTGCACGGTAACATGATATATAGCAATATGAGATCAAATATTAAAATGGGTACCCCTTTGGGCTTAACTTTCAAAGTCATTCAGATGACAAACCCTCGATAACCTAAGGTATTAAATATAAGGCTAAAGTTTACCATTTGGAATTACTCACATAAAATGGCAATTACATATGGGACCCTTATGAACCCCTTATGAATAAATTAAATTAGGGCCCGTCACATGCAATATGAACTACGTGGCAACAAATATTCCAGCCACTGTTTTAAAATTGTGCATTTTTCCGTGAAAGCGTCAAATTTGGTACAATGATACGTAGTTTAGCAATAGTTTCTATATTAAAACGTATGTCACAAGGCCCAATGGTGATTTGTGACAAATTTACTAAATAATATTTAACCAAATTGCGCTATTTAGCAGATAAATCTTGTGACTCCTGCGGCTCAAATACAAAAATAGTTTTTTAATTATATATTTGAAGATTACAGATACAACATTGTGAGATGAGCTTTTGTTCTTTTTATAAATTAGAGTTTAAACCGCGCAGCTAAGTGTTGGGTGTTGTTTTGGATCTGAGGTATTGTTTTGGTTCGAGGAATTTTCCCTAGGGGGGCGCATCCCCCCAGGGACAAATTCCCGAAACCAAAACAATCCGACATCCAAAACAAATCACCCCAAACCTTAGTCTCCAAGGTTTTTAACCTCAATTCATCACTGTAACTGTACTCAAAACTTGTATTTTCTAATGTTTGCTGCCAGATATTCCCCTACAATTCAGTTCAATGCCATCATTCTTTTTTTTGCAACATATTATCCTCCTACTACAAAAAGGAAGATCTTCTCGAGTACAGGAATCTTTCCCCTTCACGTCATACGTGACAACAACATTTGACCAATCACAGCGCAGCTTTGAATACAATCTCAGTTTTATGCAATCACACAGGATTTGTTATTCCTGTTACGGGGCACCGCTCAGCTAATTTACCCGGGATTTTGAAAAAAAATTGACACTAATAAACAGTTGTTCTTCTAACTGTGTCCAGCGTAAATTTGCTGGATGTTTGAAATAATCATAATACATATCGTAGTTCTGAAAACGCTATGTTTGCTGTCCAGATAATTCAAGTATCTGACTATTTTTCCACGTGTAAAGATGCGATGTGCATTTTTCATGTGATGACGTGACAGTCCAACAGCCTCCACGTCACCATGACCATGGTTCACGAGGTACCACTGCAGATTACTGACTGCCTCGATCGAAGCCGGTCATAAAGAATCCAATGGAATATCTTGCAAATTCCTTCTGGCCACACGAGTACATCAGAATTCGTCTTCTGCATACAGCGGATTGTGCTTCACTCACTTCGAGTTTAAAGGTGAGTGTTTGGCTGCGGGTACCAACGTTTATGTCGTCATGATCATGATCATGATCTTGAATGATTCGTCCTTGTTGATATTGGGAACTTTTTAGCCTAATCATAAATAACCGTGTATTGTGCCGCGTCCGTGTTCATCCAAAAGAAATCACCACGCATTATTTATATCATTATACCTACTTTTGAACCAAATTTATATTGAAACCCTAGCCTAGGGTCAACTTTTCTTGACTTAAAACATTAAACCAACCACTCTGTCAACAATGATACTTCCATGACACGTACCTCCTATCAACCCTGGAATGGTTCACTCGTGTACTCGCGTGATTTTTCTTTCGAGCTTTTCGGATCCTACTTTATTTCTGTTCAAGAGGGCCTCTTATAAATTATAAATAACTTAGTCCCAATTAATCATAACATCATCGAGATTTTTGAATACACTAGTAGTACGTGTTGTAACGTCAGAGAGTCATGCATGCCATGGGTTTGATTTGGGAATCCCCAGCCCATTAGCTCAGTTCACGCAATGGCATGCACATGTGCAATAAATACATGGCGTAAATACTGTCAGTGTCATATAGTCAAGGACTATTTGGATGCGCGGCCCGGGGTGTGTTTAATTCTCATATTGACTTTTGTTTTGTGTTTTAAAATATATTATTAAATTAAACTGCTGATTTTTGAGTCGCGTAACTTCACCTTTCGAACGTTATGGGGCCCGGTTCTAAAAATCACTTCTTGCCTTCTGCAAAAGCCGTTTGTGGCAGTACCGCGAGCGGTCCACCGCGTGCTACGCTGAACCGTGGGCATGGTGGACTGTTGCTGTTCATTATTCCGAAGTTCGTTAATTTCCGAAGGTTCGTTATTTCCGAAGGTCGAATTAACTAATCCGAACACGGGAATTTTCCATACTACGTAGGCGGTTATTCCGAGGTTCGTTTATCCGAACATTTGTTTCTTTATTCCGAATGGCTTTGTTTTCCATGTTCGTTTTATCCGAAGTTTGCGTTTTTTCCGAAGGTTCGTTTTTCCGAAGGTTGTTGATTCCGAAAATGATAAAGTTGTGATCCGAAAAAGTAAATAAGGTTAGTGATCCGAAATTAAATAGTTCATTGAATCCGAAAATGAATGAGTTCGTTGATCCGAAATGAATTAGGTTCGTTGATCCGAAAATGAAATAAGATTCGTTGATCCGAAAAATGAAATAAGGTTTTGTTGATGTCCGAAAAATGCGAAAAATTTCATTAATCCTTAAAATATCGTATATCGGTTCGTTAAATCCGAAAATGAAATTGTGTTCGTTAATCCAAAACTGTTTTGAATGTCAGTATTCTGCAACCAGAAAGAAATTCTTTAAACCCAGCTTTTTCGTTTTCCGAAGAATTTAATTAAGAAAGATTAAGAATTTGAATCCAAAGAATAATTTGAGGAAGGGTGTTTTGGGGGATGTTAAGCAGCATCCATTAACCTGTCGATTTTCGAACCTTAAACAGATAAGGAATGAACCGATTACATCCGCTATGATACACTCAATTTCCTTACCTCCGTGCAGTGACGACGTCATCCGTGATTTGATGGTCGCAGCACCAATAACCCGGCAGCGCCGTCGCTTGGGTACACACACCACCAATTACACTTTTGCCGACACTTCCGGGCAAAATTTTATCACCGCAAATAGTCCGTCTTCACAAGGAACATTCTTAGTTAGTGAACTATTATGAGCACAGTTTCGCATGAAATTTGGTCTTTACCGATTTTTTGGAAATGTAAACCTGACATTCATGAAAGGAAAAGTGTTGATTTTAAAAGCTTTGTTTTTTTTAACTGGCGGATTACAAACACGTGCATTTCCCTCCCTGTTTTCGAGTGAAAATTTTAGTAGCGAAAATACTACCCTCCGAGAAATCGCTTAATATTGGAAAATTTATACGGAAAAGCTGTAAGGTTTTTTTGATATGTATAAAATATCGTCTTTTTGCGAACAAACTGGCAACTCTCATTTTCTGAAACTCAAGGTTAACTTAGATACAGCCCATTTCTTCTTATTCTACACAAAGTCTATGGGAGGGCGCAATAGTGGTGTGGTACCCTTAAAGGGGGCACTGGCACATTTTCACAAATTGTAATTTCTTCAATTTGCTCGCAATGATAGTCTAGGCCATTGAGGAATAAGCAGGTATAGTTTACACCTAAAAATAACATATCCTAAAACAGATAGGGGAATTAATAAAGGCCAAAGACACTCAGGTAATCTGTAAGGCTAAACTTTTAGTTTGCCGTAACTTAATTCAACAAATGTGTCTAATAATCATCATCATCAAGACTCGTACGCATTGATATCAAAAACACAAAGGTCCAGACCAGTCAGCAGAGGTGCATGGCCCATGGGAATCACCTCATACGGCGTGGGTTTTTCTTGTTTTAAATGGGCATTTCCCCTTTCCGTCCGCCTGCTTAATTATGACTCCGGGTCATTAAATTATAAAATCGTTCTTGTTTACGCCAATAAAGGGCGCTGATTTGGCTTGATCATTTCAGGTGAAGCTAATGTATATAAAAGCTTTACAACCATGCAAAAATTGAATTTGCAAATGTTCGGGGCGCACTATTTTTCAAATGTGCCATTGTCTCTTTAAACGACGGCGTTTTTACCACGCGAGGACATCGACGGCATATCTTGAAGTACAAAATCCCTCCGCCGTAGAAGTGCAACACCTCTATAGTTTCCTATTAAAGTTTATTTTGATTAGATACTGTTTTCGCCGCTTGGCAATAAATTTACTAATTCGAATATATTTACTATCTACTATTTTTTTTATATAACTCTCGCTAGCGTCGCAGAACCGCTAGCCCTTAAAGAGGGCAGGACTGAAGAAGGAGGGAAATTACGGGGGTAACAGTTTTAACAAAGGTTGCGCCCGCAGGCCTATACAGTCGCTTAGCTAACTGTTTTGCTTCGCAGGCCTATAGAAAGATCGCTTAGCCCCATAGCTTGCGACCGCAGATCCTCTAAGATCGCTAGCCACTGTTTTGGCGCCGCAGGCCTACAAGAACGCTTTAAGAACTGTTTTGGCGGCCGCAGCCTTAATTTACTAATCTATATTTTAATTTATATAATCGCTGCATCGCAGACCGATAGCCCCTACAGAGGGCAGGGCTTGAAGAAGAGGGAATTATATGGGGTAAAAGTTTTACTAGCTTTCGCCGCAGGCCTGTAAGTCGCTAAGCTATAATTTGGACGACGGGCCTGTTTTTTTTAACAGACCTAAACTCGCTAATTTAAAGACAGCTCGTCTCCCCAAGTGCTTAGGCATAGAGCGAACAGTGATCTACTTGCCCCAGTGATTTAGGGTTGGGGCGAAAGTCGAGTGATCTACTCGCCCCAGTGACTAGGGTAGGGCGAAAGCCGCGTGATCTACTCGCTACAGTGTTAGGGTTTAGGCGAAAGCCGATGATCTACCTTGCCCCAGTGACTAGGTTAGGCGAAAGCCTAGTGATCTACTCGCTCCAGTGACTTAGGTTTAGGGTTATGGTTAGAGTCAGGGGTTAATTAAACTTAACCCTAACCATAAAACCTAACCCTAACCCTAACCCTCACCCTAAACCCTAACCCTAACCCTAAAAACCCTAACCCTAATTCCTAACCCTATCCTAACCCTAAACCCTAACCCAACTCAAAATGTGGGACATTTTAAAAACATGTAATAGGAGTTTCTAAATGGTATGCAGTATCATAATAATAATTAAACAAAATGTGAGGACACTAAAAGTGCCCTCACATTTCCAAACGGTCCTCAAAAAAAACAAAAACTATTATAGCAATTTCAATAAAACTGCTCTAATATATAGGATTTAACCTATACTACATATCATACATACATATATACCACATACCTACATACAACACAACACTGGTTTTCTTGAATTATAGCAAGATGGGGAATATAATATCGGGTGTGCCCAATCCTCCAAAAGATATATCAGAGAGAAAAGTAGTATGAAGAAAATATCTTGAGTTGATTAAATCGATTTATAAACTTAGCTATCAGCTATCACTTGGCTAATAAAGGGCACATTGAACTCCATTTTAAACTCCATTTTTCACACCATTGAAATACACACACCGTGAATTGTGACACTCCTCAAACGCCATTATAAATTACACGTTATCCTGAAGTTTAGGACTCCCCCCGAGTCACAACAGTCGGTATTCTTAACATTTTAATTACTCAAGTTCCCGCCATATCCTGTAGCTCATGTAGTTACCATTTTCTAACTAAGGACACGTCAATATTTAATCCCGTATAACTTCCCGTATATTTTTTTTTATTTTTTATTTTTTTTTTTATTTTTTTTTTGCTCAAAACTACTCCCGTGTCCTAACTAGTCAGCCTCACAGACCCTCACCAGCTGGGAAATGGTGTTCACTTTATGTTTGAAGTCGATTCTAGGGTAAAATTTTCCGAGGAACACGATTCCGGACGCCGTTAATTGAAAAAAAGTGCCCAAAGTGCCCATTCCGGGGGGTGCTCCCATTTTGGGGGTCAAAATTCATAATAAAGTTATTTTGGCCTATTCTCTTAATTTTGGTGTCTATATATAGGTTTTCAGGCATGAGAAATTGATTGGAACAACTTTGAAAATCCAAAATGGCTGCCTTTTGCCAAAAATTTCAAAATGGCGCCCAAAATGCCCCTTTTCAATATAAATCATATGTGATCACTTTCCCCATCTATTTGATTAATCAGAGTTTCTATTTGCATTTTTGGGATGTGAAAAATCAATACCTAGCCCTTTTCAATATCAAAAATGGCTGCTAGGTGCAAAAAAATCAAAATGGCGTCCAAAATGGCAACCAAAATGGACCATGATTGAGAAGGATCCCTTTGCACCCTAAACAGGCCTCATACAGACATGATTCTGGTGTCCTAGCCTATGTTTTCAGAATCAAGGAGTCCATTGGAAACATTGTTGAAAATATTAGATTCCTTGGTTATGTTATTTGGCTGTGGCGGCCATTTTGAACTTCACAATGGCCGTCAAGCTGTCATTTTTACCCATATCTCCGTTTCTGGGCCTTTTGCAGGTCTGATTCTGGTATCTTTCTATGTTTTTAGGATCAAGGAATTTATTAGAAACATTGTTGATAATATTGGATCATTTGGTTTTTGTATTTGTTCGTGGTGGCCATTTTGAACTTCAAAATGGCAGCCAAGCTGGCATTTTTGCCCATATCTCCGTTTCTGAGCCTATTAGATGTCCGATTTTGGTGTCTTTGTTGTTGTTTTCAAGATCAAGGAATCCATTAGAAACATTGTTGATAATGTTGGATTAGTTAGATTCCGTATTGGTCGTGGTGGCCATTTTGAAGTTCAAAATGGCTGCCAAGCTGTCACATTTTGCCCATATATTACTCTTCTCTGGGCCTTGTAGAGGCACAATTCCAGTGTCTATGTCCATATTTTCAGGGTCAAGGAATCCAATAAGAATATTTATAGCAATATTGGATCAGTAGCTTGTGTTATTCGGTTGTGGCTGCCATCTTGAATTTCAAAATGGTCACCAAATTATGTCTATTTTAACCCATATCACGGTCTCTGAGAAAAAAACAAGATTGTGATATCTATCCTCAAGTTTTCAAGTCAATTAATACAATTAGAACATTGATGGTATTATTGGCTCATTAATTGGTTGTGGTAGCATCTTCAATTTCAAAATGGCTTCCAAGCAAAAGTGGTTTTGCCAATTCATAGCTCTTTAAAACACATTGCATTGGGGTACCGATAACAAAAATGTCTTTCAACTTACAAGACATTGGGAAAACAGAATGTTCCCATTGCTAGCAAATGTGTCAATTATTTTCAGGCTATTTCTTTTGTTTTTGTTGTTGCTTTTTTTTAAATTTATTTTAGGACTCCCTAGGTTAAACAGTCATTAACACTTAAAGGTGGTTGTTCCGATTTATGTGTATTGTGTTCTCTACTTGATATGAGAGCCTGGCACTTGCACATACACCCCATCAAGTACCGTGGGAAACAAACTTGCGGTTTTGATGGTAGACGCAATAATGCATGTTGCAAAGCCCTATTCAATACTGTGCTAATAAAGTGGTTAACCACTAAAACGGCGGTTTTTTGTTTATATCTTGGGAATGAAATGGATTCGAGGGCTCAAATTTCAGGACGACAATGAGAAAAATACGGCCTTTCATCTGATATCAAAATCGATACTACTTCCGGGTAAATCAGGGGGGGTCCCAAAGACGATCGGAACACGCCCCTTTAAGTGAATAAGGTCTTGTGCAATCCCGTTTGTGTTTGTGCGTGTGTGTGTGTTGGGGGAGGGGGGTCATGTAGACCCCCTGTGAAAAAAAACAACTTTGCCGTTGGAATTTTTACCAAAACTCGGTCATTGATGGGGTGCATCAACACGACCACATTATAGGGGGGAAATGAAAATCGTTTGTACCGATTCAAAATGGCGGTCCAAAAGTCAATTTTTATGATGCGCATCAAATTCTCTTTTTTTTTTATTTATTGTAGTTTTAGAAAAAAAAATGTGTAATTATTCCACGTAACACATAATTATTACACTTCACACTTATTACGCGCATCGAGAGCACGTGTGGTCCAGCGAAAAAAAAAGCGCACGACTCATAATCATTAAACCGTTGAAATTGTGAGTTCGAGCCCCGCCGAGGCCAATTTGTTGTGTCCCTGGGCAAGACACTTTATCTCGTTTGTCTTACTTCACCCAAGTGTAAATGAGGAGCTGTCAGGGGTAGTCATACTCTGCGCCGTTATAATTGACTGCCGAATTTTCAATATGTGAAAATGTGATATATATCCTAGTGACAGCGGAATAAATGTATTTGAGACGTTGTGTAAAGCGCTATAAAATACTTGCATTTTAATTATCTATTATGACTCACAAGATGAATGAAAAAATACCTAATCAATGTAATTTAGTAATTGTTTCAAATTTACGCACTAGTACTGTACAATTGAAACTTGGTAAATTACGTTAGGCATGCTACTCTCCTTCCTGTGTTGTGGGAATTAAAAGATGTTTTCCATAAAACGCAAACAAAAAACTGAATTGTTAACACCTAAGTGTATAATGGGGGGTTCCATGTGGACCCAACATTTTATTTTTCGCACGCCATGTTTTAACGCTAAATTATGTTTGCCCAAAATTTTATGCAATTGCTTAAATACTAGTTGCACATATTTTAGTGAAAAAAATATTCAAATCGGCGATTGCGTTTTTATGCTAAATGACATAAATAAGCATTTTGGTGGCGCTATTAAACTTGTTTGCCCCTTAAATCGTACTGGAGTAATTTTTTAAAAATTTTATTTCAGCAATGTATTTATGTTCTCCTATTATGAGCCAAATTTTATGGAATAAGTCCTTCGGGAAAGTGGTTTTTCATTTTCTGGCGGGAGAATTTAGTGTGCGTCATAAAAATTGGCTTTGGAATGCCATTTTGAATCGATACAACCGATTTTAATTTTCCCCTATGATTGGTCCTGTTGATGTTCCCCATCCATGACCAGAGTTTTGGTAAAATTCCAAAGGCGATGTTGTTTCAGAGGGGGTCTACATGAGCCCCCCCCCCACACACACACACAAAACGGGATTGCATAAGACTTTATACACATAAGTGTTAGCGAACGTTTAACCTAGGGGGTCAAAAAAGAATAATAATTAAAAAAAGAAATCGCCTGAAAATTATGACATATTTGCTAGCTATAGGACCATGCTGTTTTTCCAATGTCTTGTATGTTGAAAGACATTTTCGTTATCAGTACCCCAATGCAATGTGTTTTACAGAGCTATGAATTGGCAAAACCACTTTTGCTTGGCAGCCATTTTGAAATTCAAGATGGCTACCACAACCAATTAATGAGCCAATAATACCATCAATGTTCTACTTGTATTAATTGACCCTTAAAACTTGAGGATAGACATCACAATCTTGCTTCTGTCTCAGAGACCGGGACATGGGTTAAAATAGACGTAATTTGGTGACCATTTTGAAATTCAAGATGGCAGCCACAACCGAATGACACAAGCTACTGATCCAATATTGCTATAAATATTCTTATTGGATTCCTTGACCCTGAAAATATGGACATAGGCACTGGAATTGTGCCTCTACAAGGCCCAGAGAAGAGTTATATGGGCAAAATGTGACAGTTTGGCAACCATTTTGAACTTCAAAATGGCCGCCACGGCCAAATACGGAATTCAACTGATCCAATATTGTCAACAATGTTTCTCATGGATTCCTTGATCTTGAAAACATAGACAAAGACACCAGAATCAGACGTCTAATAGGCTCAGAAACGGGGATATGGGCAAAAATGACAGCTTGGCGGCCATTTTGAAGTTTATAATGGCCGCCACAGCCAAATAACATAACCAACGAATCTAATATTTTCAACAATGTTTCCAATGGACTCCTCGCTTCTGAAAACATAGGCTAGGACACCAGAATCATGTCTGTATGAGGCCTGTTTGGGGGTGCAAAGGGATCCTTCTCAATCATGGTCTATTTGGTTGCCATTTTCGACGCCATTTTGATTTTGTTGCACCTAGCAGCCATTTTCGATATTGAAAAGGGCTAGGTATTGATTTTTTCACATCCCCAAAATACAAATAGAAACTCTGATTAATCAAATAGATGAGGAAAGTGATAACATATGATTTATATTGAAAAGGGACATTTTGGGCGCCATTTTGAATTTTTTGGCAAAAGGCAGCCATTTTGGATTTTCAAAATTGTTCCAATCAATTCCTCATGCCCGAAAACCTATACATAGACACCAAAATTAAGAGAATAGGCCAAAATAACTTTATTTTGAATTTTGACCCCCAAAATGGGAGCACCCCCCCCGGAATGGGCACTTTGGGCACTTTTTTCAATTAACGGCGTCCGGAATCGTGTTCCTCGGAAAATTTTACCCTAGAATCAACTTCAAACATAAAGTGAACACCATTTCCCAGCTGGTGAGGGTCTGTGAGGCTGACTAAACCTGTAGTTTCCGTCATACCAGAACCAAAGCGAAATAACATGACGTGTTATTGACCATTTGTAATCCTGTAGCTCACGTAGTTCCCATTTTCTAAATAATAAAACGTCAATATTTACAATATTTCATCCCAGAGTCTCTCAGTGTTGCATTCCGTGTAACTCAGTGTTTAACGTTAAGTTTATACTCCCCGTGTGTAGCTGCGTGCTAACCCGTAGTTCCTATTAATATCCGCAATCTTTTTTCTCATAACTCCTCAAACTCCCGTATAAAGTTTCTCATCCTGCAGATTATGAACCCCCAGTCACAACATCCCGTATTCTTAAATTTGTTTCATAACTCAAGTTCCCGTAGTTCCCGTCATATCCTGTAGCTCCCATCTTCTAAATAATAAACCGTCAATATTTAATCCCGTAACTTTTCCCTATATTTAATCTATTTCCTCTCAAGTCTACTCCCAGTTTTCGTCACACATACCACAACCAAAGCGAAATAACATGACTTGTTTTTTGCACTAAGGCGCCTGTTAATTGCGTACTGCGTATAGCGTCTTATGCGTAAGACGCCCGTCGCAACACGCAACGCGTACGCGCTTGTTAGTAACGGTCATTATTAGTTATCGGATGAAGCGGAGCTCTGATACGGGGAATTATCATGCGCGAAGCCCCATGCCGGGAGAAGCCGAAGGCTGAACCCGGTGTGAAAGCAAATATAGTCCGGCGGGAGCCATAGTCCGGGCTCCATAGGCGATAACGGAATAAAGCGTGAAACTAATGTTGCGTGAAGAGTCAACTGAATTGAGTGCCCTATTTTTTACCGTTGTAGGCGGACTGTGAGTCCGGCGGACTATGGTTACTTCTACACCTGTGTGAAAGCAATTATAGTCCGGCGGGAGCCATAGTCCGGGCTCCATAGACGATAACGGAATAAAGCATGAAACTAATGTTGCGTGAAGAGTCAACTGAATCGAGTGCCCTATTCTTTACCTTTGTAGGCGGACTATAATTACTTCTACACCGGTATGGGACGAATTTATCATACCACTAAGTCATTCTAAATATATTTATAATAACAAAATGTGCTTGTACTTTATTAAAAAACAAATGTTTTCTTCTATAAGAAAAGTATTATCAACCAAATTTTCAT
>JAMKCH010046846.1:0-14911 GCA_023653785.1 Ophioderma brevispina
CATCGGCTGTTCCAGCCGTCTGTTATGTGCGATTCATATCAGTTACTTACCTGGAACAGTCACTAAACAACTTAGGTTTAATCCCAAATTACCACCTTGGACACTGGATTAACCTACATGTTCTTGTGAAGAGTGTTCTTAACCCTATTTTTAACACGTATTTCAGCTATATAAATTTGAACAAAGTAATATGCATAAGGTGCTGAATAAATTTTTTGCTGTTTTCTTTGATTTGTGCAATCTCATCTTAATTCTGCTCTAATATTACATGTGGCAGATGAGACAATGTTATCTGTTATGTTAATTTCCAATAGTAATAGAAATTTTTCAAAAATTTTGTTTGTGTTTTGTGGATATGACAGTACTTTTTGTTTAGGCTGTGTTTTGTACATCGTTCACATCTATGCATAAATGTCCCAATGAATCAGATGCTAGCTGTTTGGGCATTTTGGAATTACCTAAATTATTTGGGGTGCTTAGTTTTGTGTCATGCAATGCCTTAAGATTTATTGTTATGCAAAAGCATTTTTTGCACACATACATATGTCATTGCCATGTTATAACGCATGAATTATCAATAGCCGAATGAGGGCACAAGTTGGTCCAGTGGGGATATGACTGCCGACTGATCCAAAGGGTTTGTGGGTTCTAGCAACGCTGCGTTGCCAATGTGTTGTGCATTGGGCAAGGCACTTTACCTCACTTGCTTCGTCGACCCAAGCGAATTCGGGTAGCTGTTATGGGGATATTACACTCTAAAGTGCTGATAGGGTTGTGCCGCTTGGGCCAGCGGCCGGCCTAGATGAACGAAATGATTGTGACGATTTCCTGACGCAGCGTAATAATAATAGGCAACAGCGCGGTGATCTTGATGAAATGGACTTTATAAAAGCCAATATAGGATTATATTATTATTATATTATTAGTTGTTTATATTAATGTACACTTTTGTTTTTTAAAATCACAGATTGATAGATATATTTGGTAGATAAAGCCATTTTCCACAATTTCCTACTGAAATTTCCTTTTCTTTCTTGAGCTGCAAAAGAACTAATAAGTTTGTTTTAAGTTTTCCTAACTGGTTTCACTTGCAAAATGTGACAAATTCTCAAAAAAAAAATTATAAAACAGGAGTACAAACTCTTGATTCTTACAAACACAGCAATTTACAGACACAAGTCTTTTAAAAACCAACTTGAAACCTGTGCGTTTGATTTTTCCATCTATAAGTATGTTGGGACATAATATATTTCACACGCACCTACATTTTTTAAAGATCAACCAAATTTACAATCAACATTGTGGAGAATGTCCTAATCTCCAGTTCATTTCAACATGTTACGGGATGGACCGATTTAAGTGTATACGTTTTTCATCTTGATAGATGGCCTTCACCAATACCTCATCTGTTAAGTTTCACACCGAAATTCAATCCATTTTGATGTGAGGCTTAAAACGTTATTTTGTAAGCCCATAGCGTACTATGTAAAAATTAATATTGGTCGACAAAATGGGGCACATTTTCAAACATATTTTAGTCCTAGGATTTCACAGGGTGAATGATAAAAAATAGTAGCTTTCTTCTGACACAAAATTTTGACACCTTCCAGTAACATCTGGGGTTCTGGGGAAAGCCTATTATGATCGGTGCCGGGTCTTTTATTAAAGGTCTGGTAGCCAATTATACTTCACCTATACTATAGAACACACTACATTGACTATGTCTGTGTACTTTGAATCATATCAGGAGGTTGGGTTAGTACAGCAGGGGCTAGGACAGTAGTCACAACACAGCAAGCACCAGGGAGCCCAACACAGCGAGCCTCAACCTCACTGAATAAGTCATGGCCTTACAGGAAAAATGGGCCTCCTGTATGTACATACATGGAGGTTGCACACCACCAAATAAATTGGCCATTTGTTTATGTACAAAATGGCGCCTAATAAACTACTTTCTCATTTGACTCAAGGTATTAAATTATGTATTACCTTGGAATGCTAGACCTCTGCATTCCCTCATCGAGAAAACTCCATATTGACCAACAATTTTTTTTCGAGTCTGAACCGTGAAGACAATCGATGAGTTTGATCCCCTCTGATTGGGCTTCTAGTCGAAATATTCTATTGGGTGGTTAGCGAATCGGCGTTAACGCAAATAAATACGCAAACCGTATACCTAAGAAACGACATTTAATACCGGTACTTTACCGGTATATAGTTTCCCCAGTTAATTTGAACACTATCAATGATCGCCCAGAGCGTCCATCCTCCTCGTCATGAATGCAACCGAGTATTATTTTGCGCACAACACCAAGTCTCCCTCCGTTCATTCCATGTGCCTGCCGTCTTCCCGGTACTTGTTAATTACACATTTTTGCGACCAAGAAATAACGGACCTGAGTCTATAGGCCTGTCTTCCATTAGGTTTTCACAGTACACCATTAGTCTTTTTAGCTTGGAAGGCTTATCCCAGTCCTAAAATGGGGTTTTGCTTTCGCACACCGGTCTCACCGCTCTTTATAACATAAGTCCCGACCCTACGCTTTATTACTACTTTGCGCGGCGGCTTTTTATAATTCTTTTCATACTATTTTTTTGTCTGTTTAAAAACTAACCGGGTTTCGTGAATTGTCATCATCTGTCACGTATGATCCTTCCTTGTTCTATGCCTATCGTTAATTCTAAAATACTACCTTTCATGAGCTAAAAGTTCTCCTTCTTAAAGGCTTCTTTAGCCTTTTTTGGCGTCGCGCGTATGCTTGGGGGGCCGCTGGGGTAAGGGCCGATCACTTTTTCAGGAAATCAATGATATGCCCACTTACAATTCTGTATTATCTTTATCAAAATGAATTAATTGAGCTGAATCAAATCCAATTCAGTCAAATGGATAAGTTTTTCTGGTGTTCATTAAATATTGAAGTTTGGATCATACAAAATAGTCAATCCATGGCTCCGAAAATGGGGAATTTGGGAAGCTCCTTCCCAGGAAGTGCCCATAATGGAGGGCAACTTGGCCATTTGGAGGGAATTTTACACATGGAGATATATGGGATCCGTGAGAAATGCGACTATCTTCCCGGGAATTTCATTTTTCAAGCCCTGGTGCAATCATTTGTTGTCCCCTTCTTTATTAACTGTAAAGATATTTCTTCTGAGTGTTAACATTGTCAAGCACAGTACAACTTTACTTTGTCTATAATGTTGCATTGCCAGGAACAAAGATTACTTCGCATGGGGGATGAAATCAACAGGCTATCTGTACTTTGAGTCGAGTCCCAGCGGAAGGATGGACTGATCATTCACTGCGAGCAGAGATGGAGCAATTGGGAGCACAGGTACATAACATCAGACGCCATCTGCTAGCGGAGATGCAGAACTAGCAGCGAAAGTGCAGCAGCTTGATGGATTGATGTGCACAGAAAACAGCTGGAGATCAATGCCTTTGAAGAACGGTAGGGGCCACCCTGTTTGAAAGTCTCATTTTTCTGCCAACAGGAGAATAAAACAAAAAATATCGATCTTCGACACACTTTTGACAACTAAGTTGGATTATTTATTCCACTATCTACATCCTGTGTAAATTTGACAAAATTTCATTGCGGGCAAATGTGATTTTTCATAAAATCTGGTTTTACATGTCTTTCTATGGGGAATAGACATATAGAGGGCGCTATAACATACAAATCCTGACCTTTGTAGGCCTATATGGCAAGATTCCCGCAATGGATTTTTCTGATTTTTTCAGTGGTAATAGGTCTTGCATGTCTCTACTGATATCAATTGTCAAAATTGTGTCACCATTGTTTAAATTGCTCTAAAAATAAGAGACAATTTGCATGGGGCCAAACAGCTGTGGGCAATGCTAGCATTAGAGAAGGGTGTGTGTAATGAAATTGCAATTGATCAAGCTTAGAAGTGGACTATCAGATTGGCTATATCAAGAGGCGGCTTACAGCAGCAATGAAACCTTTCCCATCATGCCAATTAAAGGTGTTTGTTCCGATTTATGTCTATTAAGTTCTCTACTTGATATGAGAGCCTGGCACTTGCATACACTCCCCATCAAGTAGCATGGGAAACAAACTTGTGGTTTTGATGGTACAATCAATAATCCATATTAGAAGGCCCTATTCATTACTGTGTTAATCCCTATGGTTAACCATTAAAATGGAGTGAAATGAAATGGGTTTGAAGGCTGAAATTTCAGGATGACAATGAAAAAAATACAGCCTTTCATCTGATATCAAAATCAATACTACTTCTGGGTAAATCAGGGGATCCCAAAGCCAACCGTAAACGCACCTAATTTAAACTAGGGAACCTTCTATAGGAAACTTGTGCGAAACAAAACAAGCTACCAGATGCTATGTATTGGTGTGTAGACAAACTAAAGTGTAGATAGCTGTGTTTCTGTTAATACCTGGCATGAGAATCAGGATTTAATTAAAAGTAGGACATATTTAACAATTATATTTTAAAAGTTAGGAACAATTTAATTTCACCTTGTTCATAACATTACTTTTGATCCAAATTAGATGTCCAAAATGCGAGTAGAAAGTGGTGATCCCATGGAAAATGTTGGCAACCTACGCAGCCTCTTACACCAGAGGGACAGGGACCTGACTGCCCTCAGGCAAGAAGTGGAACGGTCCAAAAAGGACCGTGTAGCCAGCAACTCCCTTGTCACAACACTACAGAGAGATATGTCTAATCGAGATGGTACCATTAATAGGTTGAGGGGTGAGATGGAAATTGTCAAGCGGGAACTGAGAGAGAAAGAGGTAGCCTTGTCTGCCATGTCTGCAAAGGTAAAAGGAATCTGTTGCTTAGGCGACGAAAAAAGAAAACCCTGTTTTACGGGCGAGCGGACCTTTCGAGTAGGGTCGGTCGGTCGGGCGAATTTTTTTTTTTTTTAATTTTTTTTCTTTTCTGGAGATCAAAATTGGCCTAAAATAGCCCCAAAATCTGAAAAATCAAGATAAAAAATGAAAAAATTTTACAAATAAAATTTTCTTAAAAAAATTTGCCAAAATTGATAAAATTGGGCTAAAAACAGGCTGATTTTACATGATTTTTGGAAAAACTAAAAAAAAAAAATCTGCAATCACTTGGAAAAATCGGGTAGGTCGGGCCCGTAAAAACAGGGTTTTTGATTTTGTTCCGCCTTAGGGTAGGGGTTTCAAAATTTGTTGTGGACAGGAAAGAATCAGGTATTTTTGACCGTGAACATGTTTTTAAAACTATACTGGGAATCCGGGCTAGAAGTAGCCCAATTCCGCTTTCGCATTTCATGTTGTAAGCGCGTGGAGCTGAACCATTGCTAAAGCTAGTAAGAGAGAGGCAATTATGGCCTGAACCTGCCCTGATTTCTTAAGACATGATGTCTCACCTTGGCTGTTTGTCCCAGTGAACACTCCAATCCGATAGCGGATGGCTGCCCAAAACGTGTGTTACTGAGTAAAAACGGCCAATTCTTACGCTAACATCCCTTGGTGTGCGAGGCAAGGGTCCAGGTCTAGGGAAAGGGTTAAAGCAATCCTGATTAATACAAGTTTCATAGCGATGTCCTTTACACTGTTCAGGGCAAACCAAAAAACATGTTTTTTGCCCTGTCCGACCATAATTTAGATCGCTCTTCCATTTTTGGAATTAAAGCACAGATTGTGCAGCAGGACCACAACTGACACTCGCTTAAAGTACTTGTTGTAAATTCCAAGCCACGTATTGATGTACATGTTAACATGTACTGTTCAAAGGAGCCACTCAAACCATGCTTTTATCACAAGTTGGCTGTGGTTGTGGAAAGCATCTGTCTATTTAAAAGTGCTATACCCTGAATGACTATTGGTTAGGTGTAAGGTGGAGCATAACCCCATTCTTTTGCCACGTATATTTCTACACAATTGTCATGAGGAGAAGCTCCAAGTTGTACCAAAAATACACATAGCCTACCTAAGTATATTACCTTAGGATGGCATTATGAACTATGCCATCTTTTGTGGTTATTTCAATGCCCTTTCAAAGGGGCATGTTTCATATTATTACTGAAACAGTTTATAGTATCCACTGTTGAATTGCAAAACCTGTTTTTTTTCAAAAGCGTTACAAAAATGTGGTTGATTTTGAAGTAAAGAAAAGAAACTTCTGGTTTATCCAGCAAACCCTTGTATGTATTTCCAAATTAAAAACAACAATATTGATGTATTGATAATGTACATATTCCATAGTTTTCTAGAGTAAGAGAGAATAAAAAACATGAAGAAGAGATGGCTGCCAGAAACAAGGAACTTATTTCACTCAAACATGTAAGTTATTATGATATGCAAGGTTGTCTCTCCAAGCACTGGGAACTATAGTGTTGGTAGGATGCCAGTAATGTGGCCTAGTGGATACTATTCCTTTTCAAACATCCCCATCAACAGGATGAATTTAGTATTCTGTCACTACCTATATTCGGCACCCTTAACATGTGGTTTAGGGTGTTGGCAGAATATTTAATTCTTTCCCCATCAACATATCTTGGCTGCCCTAACTGCACCATAGTATTGTGCAATTAACTTTTTTTGGTTCACCTATTTTTTTATAAACATAAGATAACGATTTGAGAGCTGATTTTTGATTGATACTTTAATATTTTGATCAACCCGTATCTAGGATACTTTTATTGGACATTCTATTACCTCTACTGCCCATTATTCAAAAGCGCGCTCTTTGATTGGTTGTTTACTGCCCATTATTCTGCAATAATGGGCCGCGATTACGCTCTAATGCGTGATGCAAAGCGCACGTTCTTTTCGGCGCGTGCCATCATCACTATAAGCGCACACACTAACATTTTCGCGGAGAAGACAAAGCGCGCGCTCTAAAGACATAAACAACTGTTACGTTTTTAGTAAGAATGGCAAGTTTTTCGGGTATTATTTTACTTTCTTACGGTAATAGAATAGAAATAAAGGGTGCGATGTTCATGTTCATGTCGAATAATGTGTCCTCGGCAGTAAAAACATTTTAATAATGGGTCTCGGCTTCGCCTCGCCCATTATTTATGTTTTTACTTGCCTCGGACACATTATTCTTACATAAACATGAACATCTTACCCTTTATTTCTTAATTGCAGGGCCAGGCAACAACAGGGAATCTTATTCACATTTTGATCTTGAACACCTCAAACTCCCTAAGTAAAGCAGCCTCAGGTCCCAACTTGGCTGGTGATTAGCCCTCAAACCCTTTCATTGATCATTGGTAGTCTTGACCCCAGAGGGGTCAAAGGGCATATGGAACATATGAATATCTTTGAACACCTCAAGCTCACTAAGTATTGCAGTCTCAGGCCCAAACTTGCCCGGTAGATAACCTCAGGGCCCTTTATGATCAATTGGTAGTCTGTACCACAGAAGTCAAAGGTCATTTAAGATAACATAGGGATATAGTAACACAACGTCAAGCTGGATCAGGTGTAGCATGTCTTCTTTCTCTAAAAGGGGACTATTTGAGTATGAAATGCGGGAGAATCTCAGAGTTGGCATTGCTCTTCTCAAGTACAGCTTCTAAATACTTTTTGTGAAAAAAGGTGCTCACACCTGGCCTGGTAGGAAAGAGTTAAAAACCTGCTTTACTTTTAGACCAAATCCTACCAGGACAAATAACCACCTTGCATCTAACAAGTGGATGCCATTGCACTATTTTAACCTGCCCCAGAATACCGGCTTGGAGAGACTACTTGTTTGCTGTGTGTACATCATAACAATGTAATACACTAACATTTAACCTATCTTTGCTTACCTCAACTTCTCTTCTTTTCAATGTTGTCATGGTACAAAAAAAGTGAGGAGCATGGATATTATAGTAGGAGAACCGAGAAGAAAGAAGTAATGCTTGAAAAGGATAATGAGTTTGCCGTGCAACTGCAAAGTGTAGTTAAATATGTTGTACCCACGCATTGCCATGCTCCAAAATGCTTGCATCAATGCTTAATTATCGACCTTAAAAACTTCCTTTGTGTTCAGAATTTTAAAGATACTTGCTTTATGTATCAGATTTTGATTCAAAATAAAGTGATTCTACATTGTTATTGTTTTACTGCAAAACCCAATTGTTATCAGCCAGACAAAGTGGTAAGCCTTCACTTTTGATGTGAAGTGCACTTGATTGAAATAAGTTTCATGTTGTGAAAATAAGGAATGATTTGGATAAGTTATGGAGCACTTTTAAACCCCCAAAAAAAAAAATCAGTCATTTTTTCCAAAAAATTCAAAAAGCCCCATTGTGTCTCTATATGCTAGCGTGGTAGGTCATAATCAACAACTTATCTACGGTTCTTTGTGAAAAAAAAAACAGGCATGAAGCATGTTAGAATGGTCTTGAAGATGCCATTACGACTTTTCTTAGACATTAAGAGTCGGATCCCAACTTGTATTAGTAAACAAAAAAGCATAGAAAATCGTTTAATAATTGTCGTGTTACGCTTGGCCACTTAAAGGTGGGTCATTACTACACCAATTTCCAATACAACAACAGTGCAAAAACAATGGACTTTGATTTGTTTTACTTTTGAGAAATCGTGCTTGTGGGTTCAAAAAAGAGAGAGAGCTAAGAAAAAAAAAATTCATGATTGTAGAAACCAGAAACACCAAACCAGTTTTGTGACAATATTTAAAGTGCAGAAATTTTGACAATAATGTAGATATTCAAAACCCCAAGCAGAATTTCTTTTCTCTGAACCTATTTTATATACAGTTAATACTTGGCTTTTTCCTTTGTTGTGGAGTGCAATATTAGTAAATCATTGCAGCTCTATTTTATGTGCAAATACTGAAAGTTACTGTAAGACCAGGAGGTTTCAAACCTGCGGCCCGCGAACCATTGCGCCCGACTAGAGCTCGCATGCGGGCCCACGATGGTACTTCCCCAGACAAATAAAGATGCATAAATACGTTAAATAAAGATTAAAATGATGTCAGTTAATAAGTTCCAATTTCCTTCAAATCTGAAACAGAACTTTTCTAAGCCTTGTTGGAAAATTACATCCAATTTTCATCATATCTTGACAATCTGAAACCAAAAATTTTCTAAAAGTTTGTGGAAAATTAGTCCATTTCTTAAATTGAAGCCATTCATTTTTCCAATTTGCCTAAAAACGGCAACCACTTCTCCAAAAAATGGAAAATTTGTGCTTAAATTTTGGCTCAAATGTGGCATCATATTGGCAAAAAATGGTATAAAGATATGGGCCCTACTTCCAGACTCTCGTTAGGCTTGTCACAAACAACCTGAGCCCCTGCCCATGGATGCCCCTGCTGTACGAGAAGCGTTCGATTAAAAAAAAATAATGCTGCAATTTATCTATACAGTGATCTTGTGCAGAAGAAGGTCTGAACTTTCTCCTGCAAAACAATGTTTTCCCATTCACAAAAAGAGTGTTGCCAAAAAACTGTGACATTTCCTTGCTGTTCATTTCACGTACGTGGTGTGCTTTGCTTCATTTTATCATACACACCAGTCATTCCATTTGTGCAGTGATTTGAATTTACTATTTAGAGTTTAGTATTATATCGTTGCGGTGATACTTAGAGAGGACACTGGACCATTGAAAAAATAGTGTGCCCTCTAGATTTTCAATTGATTTTTTTTGCATGGTTTAAAGTGTATAATACATAGCCATCATCAGAAATTATTTAAGCCAAAATCAGCATCGTTTTGGGGTAAGTAAACAATGATTGGGTAATTAACGATCTGTGGCGTTAATTCAGCAGACAATGGGGACAATGTCATTTATCACAAGAAAACACGTCAGAGTTGATTCCCCCGGCATGCACCTTGTTTGACCAGTCTGTGACCTTTGTGGATATCAATGCGTCGATGATAGTCTATGATATTCATGTAATAGACACATTTGTTGATTAAAGTTACTGCAAATTTAAAAAGTTGGCCTACATATTACCTGGATGTCTTTAGCCTTTTACTAATGTCCCTATCTGTTTTGGGTATGTTATTTTTATGTGTAAAATATATCTCTATTCTTCCAATGGCCTAGACTACCATTTGCAAGCGAATTGAAGAAATTTTTTGAAAATGTGCCAGTGCCACTTTAATAGTGACTTTTGACAGTTACATTAGTTTAATCAGTAGCAAACTTAACAAGTTGATGACTGTTAGTGAGCTAATTGTTGTATCATATTACAGGGACATGTACCCAACCCATCTTTAGATATTTGGGGAAAAATTCTCAAGTTGATTCAGCTGCATGTTGGACAGTCTTACATGTCGGTAAAACAGATCAACAAAATCTTAGAAATGTAACTAGTTTCATTAAAAAGCTGAACCTCTCATTTCTCCCTTTTTAATGAAACAAACATGTAGACAATATTCCCCTCCCTCCCTAGCAAAATTAGTTATTCATAATACTTGTTTAATATTTTTATGGAGGAGGAGGGTTGCTTGCATTTATACAATGGTAATATCTCTAATACTAATGCACTGGTGAAGATGTTTTTAACTTTTAGCTTGCATTTATATGCAATGGTGATATTTCTAATGCATATATCATACTCCTAATTCCAGAAAAAAAATGTGTAACTAAATTTTTATAAGATCCTAATCCCTATGAAGTCTCGCTGGCGATTTCAAACTAAAAATTTAGACGTGAGGTCCAATGAAAAAAAAACACGCCAAAAAGCAAGTTTTCACCTCTATTTGTCGAGGTAATTTATGGATAAACCAGGCTGCCACAAAGTCTTAGAAAACCAACCTCAAATGTATATAGAATAAAAAACATAAATAACCGTAGTTGAATTATAATGGACAATATCAAACCAAGTTTGTATTATTCGTCTACAATTCATGATACATTTGTATTCTGTGTTATAACACACAGAAGCAATTTCCTACGTTTGGTCATTAGAAACAGCATTGACCTTCCGTTAACATGACCAACAGATTGTATTTTTTAAAGTGCAT
Organism: Ophioderma brevispina; assembly: GCA_023653785.1. NCBI lineage: Eukaryota > Metazoa > Echinodermata > Ophiuroidea > Amphilepidida > Ophiodermatidae > Ophioderma > Ophioderma brevispina. Next base: position 10,958 of record JAMKCH010046846.1, read on the forward strand.
CATCTAGAATTATTAGTTGACATGCTCCACCAATTTTAGATTTACGTCATGGTTAGAGCAGAAGAACATTAATGTTGGAATGCCGGTATTTACAAGAAGTAACCCAAAAGAAAAGGAGAAAAGATCGTTCAACACAGACACTGTCCCCAGTGGTTAACTGTATCATTGCATATAATAAAAGTTTGCAATTTTGTGTGTAATAAGAACAGGACTGATAGGGAAAGAACAGTAAAGTTGAAAGAAATCAATCAGCAGTTAGCTGCCCATAAAGAAGATATTGAGAAAAACTACAAAACTCGCTCAGAAAAAGAAAAAGAAGCGACTAAGACAACACTTAAGGGGTAGGACATGATTTAAGTATATAACGTTTTAATATTCATAGAATGGCCTTTCACCCCAAAACCCCATATATAAAGTTTTGCACCAATCCATTTCCAGTCCCATTTTGATGTGAGAGCTAAAAAAGTAATATTTAATCCCCCATTATACTGTTATGTAAAATAAATATGGTTGACCCAAAATAGGATCATAACATCCAAACCCAAAAATCCTGAGAAATAAGATAAAAAGGGTGCGTAAATGACCAAAATTAGTAGGTTTCTGCAGTACCCAAAACTTGACCCCAATCCTGTAAAATCTGGATTTGGGGATGCAGGCTATTAGTGATTGCGCCGTTTTGCCCTTTAAATAAAACCATGTTATATTTTTATATTTTCTGTGTGCTAAATCTTCTAACAAAAAAAAGGACAGCTGTGACAGGCGGATATGCCCTGTAACCATTCCGGAAGTCAAACGGTGTTAAAGGTGCGGCGAGAGATTTTAGGCACCCAATATTGTGTCATAATAGTTTAATTTCATATAGAATAGGAAATCACTAATTCTTACCTAGTATTTGGCTACAGAGAAAGTCTTAAAAAGAGAGAGAAAAAAAGCGTTGTGATTTGATTGCTTTATATTTCAATGTCAAAACATAGGCTGAATTTTTATTTGTGCTCCTACGAAAGTAGAATGTCACAATTTTGTACCCAAAGAAACTATTTCTCAGCTAATCCTTTCAGGATGCGTGATATTTTTGATGGAAAGCTTTACATCAGGGGCAAAAATCAGTAATTTCATTTTTTTCTAGGACACCTGATTGTGAAATCTTTGTGCACCTCCTTGAATTAAACGGTACTTATCCAATTTTAAGTGATCATTTCTCACTTAAGTGCGTGCTGGCACCTCACTGCCAAGTTGTATGGTAAAATAATTGTGTTTTGAGGGAGCGATGACCACATATTGCAATGACCTCTCCCCTCGTGCTAAATAATGATGGTGAACCATCAAAACGGCATTTTTTGTCTTTCTCTTGAAAAAAAAGATTTGATGCCTTGGAATTTCAGGATGAACCCTATGAGAAACAATATGGACCCTTCCATTTAATTATATATCACCTGAATTATTAAACCAAACTCAGTAAACAAAAGCTATAGAATTAGTCAGTGAAACAAGATTGTATAAAAGACTTGGGGATCCATGATAATAATAGTCACATCAATTAAACATTGTTCTGTAAAGATATCTGCTATAGATAGATTTAAATTTTGCAAAGTGGGCAAGAATTTTAAGTCAACATCTGTAACCATGACATCATAGAAAAGGCAAATGTCACACATCCAGTGTGGTTCGATTTGTTCAGACACTATGTTACCAAATATATTGTTTTTTGACAGGCCAACCAAAAAGCTAAGTCTGAGAGGGGCATGCTTAATCGCAACCAATTCTTGGATGCACAAAGCTCAGAACAAACAGCAAGACAGATGCCAGACAAAGCACAGAAAAGGGTTACTTTATGTTGACAGGAATTGAGGGCAGGTGTAGCCCAGTGGTGGACCGGCTGGATTGAAGGTGTGGGTTCGAGTCCCACTGTGGGCAATGTTGGGCTTTTGGGCAAGGAAATTACCTATGGTTGCCACTCTCTAATCCAAGAGGTTGAGTGATAATGGCGAGGGTAAATCACAATTGGAGTACTGCAAGTAGCTTTATATGCTACAGTAGTAGCCACCTAGTTGAACAATTTACTGTTTGATGATTTATTTAGTCCGGCTTAGCAGAAATGAAAGACGACCTCATGAATTGTAAGTGCCTAGTGATTTTATTGTAATTGTTGCCATGTTTGCATTGGTCGATAAGTTGGTGGATGGTGAGTGATTTTAAAATGGTTAACATGCGCTTTTTCCTGAAAATTACAAAGCGCAGTAACACCGACAGAGACAACGCAACCTTACTACAGGCAGCAGCTAATCAGCGCCAGGTTGCTAAATCCAGACATCGACGAAAAACAACACACAATGCGGAAAACAGAGAGCTTTTCATGGTTCATTTGCCCATATCAAATGAACCCTGATGAGAGTGCAAGTTGTGTCCACAGATTGGCAATCTCATGTTGGTGTTTTACAAATCCCACTCATTAAACCAATTATTGTTATAAAGCTGCTTTGTACGTCCAAAAAAAAATTGGGAAAGGGGGGGGTGGACTACTGCTCTGGTGAATCAAATAAAACAAAAGTAATTACATATAGCTACCCCAATTTTTTCTCTACCACTGTAAGGTGGGTCGGAGTCGCATACAACCAACAGCTTTCTCTGCTCCGGGATACAAAGTCCCCTGATGAGGATGAAAATGAGATCACGGATGACATGCTTGTAGACACTGTCAAGAAAATTGGTTGGAATGAGCGGACAGAACCAGGGCCAGTTCGGGAGCTGAAAGATACTTTAAGGGCCTGGAGACAGCAAAGAAAGGAGGCTATGGAGAATAGTAGCAAGACACGCATGAACAACATCTTACAACTATGGAGGTAGGTTTGAGGAGAGTGGGGTTTTAATGGTTTCAATAAATCTTTGCCTTTGGTGTTAAGGTTTCCGGTTTGAATCGTGGTAGGGACACTTGTTGGCATTTATTATTCAGATTCAGGTATTTGATTCTCAATCTAATTTGTATGAGACATACTGGTAAAACACATCCCAATCTTTAGGGAGGGGAATAGCAGCTGGTCAGAGGATGTCCCAGAGATCCAAAAATGAACCATGTTTGTGTAATATATCACACAATGCATATCCTTGTATTGTGAAACACTAATGATTTTAATTGGGTTATTGATAATCAACATCATTTATTAAAGAACATTTACGTCATTTAGTGAAAATCCCATGACAATAGGTTATATGGATTCCAAGATGGTATTTTGAATGATGACACATCAGCAACAAAGAAACAGAGAAAATACGGTTTAAAAGATTGGCACTATGTAATTGTAGAATCAATAAAATATCGGTGGAAATCATCATTTTGACCAATTGATTAGATTGGGAATTAAAAAAAAATCACCATGTGATAGAAACCTACTTAAAGGGGGATTGCCCGATTTCAGGATATGAAGTTGTTCACTGATAGATTGGCCCTCATTCTAAAACCCCAATCTGATAACAGTTTTTCGACGCCGAATATTTCAAATCCGTATAATATCGAGAGCTAACAACGTATTTTGTAAAGAAGGCCCCATAGAGTATCTGTAAATTAATATTTCTACGAGACTACACATGGGGTGGACTGGTTTTTGTTGATTACCATGCAAGATGAGGAACGAGCAACCTCTACCTTCCATAGCTCATTTTTCTCCTTTTTCTACCATCTATTTTTTTCCAGCATCAATTTCTATTGCCTTAGGTTTAGTGGTTGTCATCAGAGTTAGGTAGGTTTAGAGGCAACTTGCTCCTTGGGATGATCAGTGACTGACACCAGCAACACTGACCTGCGGGGACATACTCACAATGTTGTGGTGGTTGTGGCTCAGGTATATCGCCCGAAAATCTGACTAGTACGAATGTGGCAATTGGGACAAACATGCTGACCTACTTCTGAGATCTATAATACGCACCCATAGTCAACATAGTTATTTATTTACTGTGATG
>JAMKCH010046847.1:0-20870 GCA_023653785.1 Ophioderma brevispina
TCTTACCTGGTGTTGGTCAACCATGAGCCGTAGACGTTAAAATTTGGGCAAAATGTAAATAATGTAATGTAACTTGTCCTAAATTGGTAATTTTTTTTTATTACAATTTTATGTGTTCATATTTGAACCCACTTGTGTAATTAAAATTACGTAACATTTGCCCATTTTTAAAGTGTAGGTAAACCACTGAAAAAACAGCACAAGTTATAAAAGGAAATATTAGAGTGTTAACAAAAAGAAAAGCATACACCTTTGTATCATGGCTGAAGATTCATTCTGGAAGAATAGTTTAAATGTCAAACCAAATTTAACTCACAGGAGGAAAAATAAAATTATCATAACCAATACTTTATTTTTATTATGATTCATGCCAATAAGCAATTAACTAGAAAAACTTATGGCAACCACAAGAACGGATGTAGATGTTGTATGAACCCCTGGACATGATCCTTTCAAGATATCACAAAGTACTATGGAAGTTACATTCTTTAACTGTATCTTCATACGTATGTCATGTAATGGTCTGTTTGGGTATCACTGGGCCTGAACTGGTTGAAGCGTCTTTCATTATGATTCATGTCAATAAGTTACTAATGGCAACCACAAGAACGGATGTATAAGTTGTATGATCCCTGGGTATGATCCTTTTAAGATATCGCAAAGTGCTATGGAAGTTACATTCCTTAACTGTATCTTTATATGTATGCCATTTGTAATGGTCTGTTTGGGTATCACTGGGCCTGAACTGGTTGAAGCGTCTTTCATTATGATTCATACCAATAAGTCATTAACTAGAAAAACTTATGGCAACCACAAGAACGGATTTTATATGATCCCTGGGTATGATCCTTTTAAGATATCGCAAAGTATTTTGGAAGTTACATTCTTTAACTGTATCTTCATACGTATGTCATGTAATGGTCTGTTTGAGTATCACTGTGCCTGAACTGGTTGAAGCGTCGTTATGCAGGGACCGTCATAAGCTACTTGTAACGTGTCTTCTTCATTACGAAAACACGCCTCCGATCGCAAGACACACTCTGATGTATATGTGTTTCCATCAGTCCCACAGACTGGGTCTAAGACTAGGGGGCATACAGTAGGGCATTGAGGGCGATTAGTAGTTGTGGCGGTGGTCGGAACTTTCTTAGTGGTTTTTGAAGCAGTAGTCGCTTTATTCGTCGTAGTCTTTGCCGATGTCGTTAATGCCCTCTTTGTAGTCTTTGTCGCTGTTGTTGGGACCCTCCTTGTGGATGTCATTAGTTTAGTGGTGGTTGTTCTGCCATTAGGTTTCTTTGTAATCATTACAGTGGTAATTCCATCAGCTTTAGTATCAGTCACTGGTCGGATAGTGGGTTTCCTGGTCAATTTGGTAAATGGATGAATAGTAGGAATATCTGGACGTCCAGGACGTCTACGTTTCCCTTCCCTACTATCCTCATCGCTGCTACTGTCAGAGTTATCATCATCATCATCATTCCGGTCGCTTCCTGATGATCTGCACCAGTCATCTGGAACATGTTCAAGTCGGACACCCTTCAAGCAAGCCCATTTTTGCATTTGACAAATATTGCGATATATGAAGCCATCCGAAGCACATACCCTTCGTCTTGGAAGTGTATCACAACTCTGATTGCAGTGTGCTAGAATGAAATAATGGATACATTTTTACTCATAATTGCATAGTTATTGGCACACACAAAAAAGGTAATACAAATTTGAAATTAAAATGCGCAATTGCAGTACGATTGACAGACATAGAAAGGACGACATTTGCTATAATGAGGTTTCGATCTTTTTACCACATGCCCTCAACACACTATAAACCAGTACAAGTTTCTGCCTATTCTTAGTATGGCCATTGACTTCACCCACACGACCCTTTTCCTCTTTGCTAGTTTAGAAATGCCTCGATTTATTCAGATTTGATAATGCTACCCGCCCAAAAAGTTTTGCAGCCGTCTTTGTGGTGAAGTCTGAATTTAAGATTAATTGACGAATATGCACGGCGCGGCATTAATGAAATATCATGTCAACCAACAAGCCGAAATCGGGGTGTTTGTATCTATTTCTTGATTAGTAATTATGAATGATGAAAGAAAAACCAACCTTGCTCGGATACTGAGGAGCCAATCATGAAAGACACGGCAACGACGACTGCGATGGTAGCAAATCGACACATTCTTGAACAAAGTGATTATAAAACCCCGATTTTATTATGTGTGTCACTGTGTTTTAACCATTTTATCTGCTAATTGACTTTGCCTAGTTCAACGAGTCTAACGAAAATTGAATTTAGAAAGTTCTAAATTTAGTTACAGTAATCTCGTCAATTCACATTACATTGCCAAAGTGTATTTGTGCACCATTTACAGCAAGAACCACGTAATGACTCCACCGTACTTTTAACCAACTTCCGATTTTGCATGGAAAAAGCAGCAACGACATGTAAATAGAATGAGCGCTATATTTCTTTTTTTTTGTATCTTATTACGAGACCACAAAAGAAACCATCAAGCCGGGGTCCACCGTTTGTTCTGGTTTAGATACAAGTTTTATGTTTATGATAGCCAAACACTGGCGCAAGTACTCTCACCCCCGACTCTGGACCCGACAATAGCAATTCCAAAGACTAGTCGGGCTTCTGGGTTTTCTTTTTTTTTTTATAAACACACCTAATTGCAAAGACCAATTCCCATAGCTGCATTCTGTATGACAAAAAATAATTCAGGATGGCAAAAACCAGTAAAACCGCAAGGTTTTTTATTCGATTTTAAACCATAAGCGGTAACCGAATTTCAATGATGATATACGAGGCTCTTCTGAAATATCCGTACCTTAAAATAAAGTTGTTATAACCAAAATTCAATTTAATTTAGTGTTGAATTTTTCGCAGAGTCTGAATATGTTGACGCAAACAGTTCTGTATTTTGAAATTCATACAAAACAGATTTTATCTTCTCCATAAATGTTTTGGTCCATAACGTACAAAAGTGGACGCATAGCATGGTCAAATAGTTTTGTGTTGTTTAACTATAGTATATATAACAGGTTCTTACCTGAAATCATCACCTTCGCCTTTTGACATTTAGTTTCAAAATAGCCTGTAGTCTTCCAAATTCATCAAAATATCCGTATCTGGATAGTCCATCCACAAGCACGTCTAGTCAGCTATCCCATTAACCTCGAAATAACCTCAAATGAACAAAATGCCCTATACCAACGCACCGGAACCATACATCAGGCAGAGGAAGTGAAGGCATTATTGGATGCGCTACCAAATTAGCACAAGAAAACAAAAAAACGGCTCCATAAATTTTGTAAAAGTTAAACTATATACGATACAGAATCATAAATTTGGAATCAAATGATATGAAATTGTTGACATTTAATGGATATTCTAAACAAAGCAGTGTATTAGGCTAGCGTTCTTTAGTTTATTTTTGTTTGTTCTTATTCTTATTACCGATCTTAGATTTAGAGTTCAATTATCATTTTTTAGAATAGCTATGAGCTTGATGCATGGTTATCTTCTTGAATCCCAAAATCAAAATATTGAGTCGATTCTGTTCAACGTCTTACACTATATTCTAACTATTGCCATAACCGAGAGAGGGCCTACTAATGCATTCCAGTCATAACAAAATTGTAACATCTAAGGTAGATCGAAGAACAGGAACTGTCACTTTAAGTGCTCGTATAAGTCAAAGCAAAAGCGCGCTGCAACTAAAGGCGTTACTGGATGTGCACGCGCGTAGTTGTTGCATACTTCACTTCGGACATTGGGACTTTTCGACGTTCTTTATTGATATCAATCTAAAAACTTAAAAGATACACTAGTACATTTGAAAAATTGTGCGCCCCCAAGCGTTTTCAAAATTGATATTTTTGCAGGGTTGTAAAAGCTTTTTATACATTAGCCCTCACCTAAAATGATTAAAAACAAATCAGTACCCTTATGGGTAAACAGAACGATTTTATAATAACATGACTCCAGCGACATTTATTCAGAAGACGAGGGAAATAATTGATAATTGTCATCAATAATCAAAGTCACCTCAAGAGTGCAATATCACTGTTGGGGGATATTTGTCTCGAATATCTTTTCTTGGAACCAATGTATTGGTAAACGTAGATTAGAACTGCCATCTTTTGACATCATGTTGATTCTTGCTGATTTAATTAGTCGTACAAGTTCTCCAAATGTCACTTTTACAAACCTATTATTATCGGCGTGTGTTATGGCAGTCCAAAACTCAAATCCTCTCAAATCAATTAAAATTTATACTCCTGTGCAAAGAGAAAAATAATCCTAGCGATTGAATGTGGTAGTACTGGATTTAGCGTGTATGGCGTTCCGTTTTCCCCACGTTGATTTCTGTTAAAAATTTAGAAGAAAACTTTTCTATCCTTACATGGGAGAGATTTCTGTTTGCATTGGGGTATATTGATTTGAGGAGACCACTCGCAATGTGGCGAAGCTAAATTGAGTTGTTATCATTATGAAGACTGAATAAATTAAAGGCTTTCATTACGGTGGTTTTGAGTTTTTGTGTGAAAATTCTCGTGAAAAATTAAATTTTGAAAGCCCGTTGGTAAATAATATTGCTTTAAGAATGAGGACGTAAAATAATGACCTCCTCCCTTAAATGGATGTCTTTTTTAAAGCGGCACGGGCACGTTTTCACAAAATACTAAATTACTTCAATTTGCTCGCAAATGATAGTCAGGCCATTGGAAGAATAGAGATTTGTTTTACACACATATAAAGATAACCATACCTCAAAACATATGGGACAGCTGCAACGAAAGATTTGAGGGGCCACAAAAATTGTGTTATAATAGTAATTTCAAATAGATTAGACACTCAAGAGATTATACCTGTGTTATGCTACACAGAATGTCTTAAAGAGGAAAGACAAAAAGGGTTTTGATTTGAATTGCTTATTATTAAATGTAAAACATAGGGCTGTGAAACTTCGTATTTTCTTCTATACGCCTTAGATAATTAGCAAACCTTTTGTACAACGAAACATTCTCAGCTTAATCCTTTCAGTTGGGATTTTGTTTTGAGTTAAAGCTTTACATCAGGGCAAAAATCAGAACTTTCGATTTTTTAGGGACACCTGAAAGAGATTTTTCAAAATTAATCTTTATAATAAATGAATCCAGGCGACCCCATTTTATTCAGCAGACGACGGAAAGGGCGTTTAACACCAAGAAAACACCGCGCGGAGTTTATTCCACGACATGAAACCTGTTTACCGGTCTGGGATCTTTGGTTTTATATTCAATGAGTTCGAGTCTATGATATTCATGTAATAGACACATTTGTTGATAAAGTTACGCAAACTTAAGTTATCTACAAAGTACCTGAATGTCGGTAGCCCCTCATTAATAATGTCCCTATATTTTTGAGGTATGTATTTTTTATGTGTAAAACAATTCTCTATTCTTCCAATGGCCTCGACTATCATTTACGAGCAAGTTGAAGTAAATTCGTATTTTTAAAATGATCCAGTTGGCCACTTTAAAACAAGACAGTCCATTTAAGGGAAGAGATCATCATTTACGTGGGTGAGTGAAGAATTGAAGGAGGAATACCGAAAAAAACAAATTGCAAGCTGAGGAACCGGACAATGAACTTATCACAAAGGGGGCTTCAACTTTTAAGTCTTGGTAAGGCTTATGTATGGTGGTGTCATGATTTTTTCAGCGTAAGCTGTCCGGGGTCGCTTTGTATCCATGATACGCACTCTCCTAACATGGCCCTAACATAACCTTTTAAGTGAAGAATTTCATAGAATCAGGGGATGCAAAACTTTTTGAAATTAAAAAAAAAAAAAAAAAAAAAAAAACATCCATCTCACCACTGTTTAGATAATGACGAAATGAAAGAATGACATTTTACGTTCTCATGCTCAAAACAATAATTTATGCTTTAAATATATTCTCACGAGCAATTTTCACAAAGAACTCAAAACCTTAAGTAACTTCATAATGAAAATAACTCAATTAACTCACAATATTGCGAGTGGATCTCATCAGGTCATATATACCCCTGTGCAAAAAGGAATCTCCCATGTAAGGATAGAAAAGTTTTCTTTAAATGTTCTACAGAAAATTAACGTGGGAAAAAACGGATGTCATCCACGAAAAATACAGTGCTAGCTACATTCTCAGTAATTATTTTTCTCATTGCACAGAGTATAACTTTAAATTGATTTGAGAGGATTTGGAGTTTTGGACTGCCATAACACACGCCGATACAAGTGATAGGGTTGTAAAAGTGAGCCAATTTGAGAACATGGTAAGCATAAATTGAATCAGAGATATAGGTGAAAAGAAATCAACACCGAGTGTCAAAAATATGGAAATTTTAATCTACGCTGCCAACACCATTGGTTTCCCAGTGACAGTAAAGGAGTAATTCATCATTCCGAGATTTAATTATAAGAAGTGCCAAGTAAATGTGATCCGAGATAAATATCCCCAAAACAGTGATATTGCACTCTTGAGGTGACGTGATTATTGATGACAATAATCATATTGAAAGTGTTTATAACATTAGAAAAAAAAATAGCAATAACTAATAGTGTGCTATTTCATTTTATCACCATTAGAAATTGAAGCTGATCGGGCTGAGGATCCGAGGTTTTGTAGAGAAACTTGGAGTCCCCATGACAGTGTTTCTAAGACTTGCCGGAATAACACCTTATGACCGCATCGTCGAGGCTAGTGCTAAAACAAATCATGCGTGTAGAACACCCAATATGACACGATAGACAAATGGCCGGTGAGACTTTCCATCATTGGACGCTCTACTTCATGACAACAGGTCTTAGGCTGCCCTAAAAGGTTCTTTCAATACTACAGCTGGTGACTAACTTTTAGACTTCTAATTATTTTGAGGTACCTCATAGTTGTTGAGGTATTTTGTGTGCTTTGTGCATACAATGGCATATTTCATCAAACAATCAAACAACTCATGTAGAACACTCATGAATTTTGGCGAACCAACAAACATTAATCTCTACCTTACGGCTCACATCTCTAGCACAAATTAACAAAATATTGTATCCCATCTTATCGTGCGAATAACAACCTTTTAATTAATGTTTTTGGTAGTTTGTATATTATTTCATCGTAATGAAAACTACACGGAACTTTTACTTGGCAAACTAGTAGCAGTGTCAGATGTACGCATTTCTCATCTTTGGTCTTGGGGAAGAGATCATTCGGTTGGCTCCTCGCCATCCCCGGGATGACCGCTATGTTTACAGACCAACTCCCTCGTTCCTTATACTGTTTCGATTGGTACTTTTTTCATTACTTCTGTTTTCATAATTGTTACGGTAGTAACAACAGACAGGTAATTTAGAGCCGTTTGCTACCAAATAACCGCAGGTTGAAAGTATAAGAACGTACTTTCACTACCGCCCATGACATGGGCAACTGCTTTTTCTTATTTCAAGTATTTTATTAAACCATAAAAAAAATTTTTACATTTTAAGATTTTCTGTGGGCCATATGGCCCGAAGATAGATGTACTTTAACTATCCTGAAGAATTGCTCTGTGTTCATCGAAATGAGATGGGTTTCGTTTTGTTTTTCCGATCATTGTAATTGTTATTAGTCAATGTCTGCATGGTACTGTCAGTTCGTTATGTCTGGAAAATATGTCGAAGGTTACACAAGCGTGCTCAGCAATCTCAGCAAGGTGTCTGCTTCGCACGAAAGTTCGTTAAAAGGTAAGAAATCATTTTGCGATTAGGATTGACAGCTAATCTATTGTTTTCTTTGCTTTTCCAACACCCTATCAGTTTACACTTCGTCGTGAACATTGTATTTTGAAGCGATCAGAATGCCCGTCACTGTGCACTAGCACTTATGTTGGAACAAGTGGTCATTGATTTCCGGCATCTTCCTGTACCTTAACTCTGTGATCAACCCAATATTTTATAATGTTACAAAGGCCAAATTCAGACAATAATTTTATCGCATTTTCTGCGACTTTGGCGTTTACTCTGTTGTTTTGTAGTGGGACGAAAAGCAAACGTTATGAAATATCTTCTATAGCGAATGATATGGGAGAAACCATGGGCGAAAGTACATAAGATTAATAAAAGTTGTTGAAAATATACGCAATGCATTGCACTTCATTACCACACACACCACCCACACACACCACACCCACACCACACCGCACCTACACGCACTCAAACACACACACACATGCCAACAAATGATATTTCTCAGGATGTTTTGAAAAAAATGATGCGGACTAAATCAACAGCTATTTGGGTATGGTGTAAGGCGAAGCATTGCCATTAATTGTAACTAAGTGGTTGATTTCTTGAGTCCGAGTATACGGACGCAATATTCAGACTTGATTTTTCTGTTAGGGGTAGTATCATCGGCATGATGACCGATGCCTTGCATGCTCCATCTTCACGTTTGCATAATTGAAACCTTCTATTGTAACTAGTAGAACAGTGTCTATGTTTTCTTGGTAAGATATACAAACCTTCTGGACATCCTGGGCAATGGAATTAAAATTCGCAAATCATGCTACATCCAGCTTGCGGTCTGTTATGATGTTGGTGTTTCACATTTCTAACCGCTGACTTAAAATGGGAGAGTCCAGATCGACAATATACTCACCAAGCAAACTGGAGGACCGATCTAACAAGAACCTTACGCTAGCTCCCTTTTTTGATCGTCAGTTGGTATCATTTTCCGAAAAGACGTTAGGATTAAAACTTAAAATCTTTAATCTCGGGTATGCTCGCGTATTTAGAAACATTTTAGCCTTTATGGTTCTAAAATAATTTGCATCTCTAGACAGCTTTCTTTTTGTTCTACAAAGACAACTTTTGAAGGGATTGAGGTGTTTGATTGAATACAAAGTATCCATTTTCTTGAGTACAGAATTTTTGTTGTTTTTTGTTGTTCTACAAATAGCAAATAAAGAATTCGTTAGGTTCTTTCTTTGACCAAAGTACCCTTGGGTTTTTTTAATTGGTGAATCATTAAATGTGATTGCAGTCCTTTTATTATTAGTCTTTTCTTATGTCTTTCCTGCCAGAAGTTTGTCTATAGTTCCCCGGAAGTTCATCAGAGGATGTCATCCAAAGTGCGACTGATATACTAATTTTCTCCTTTGGATGAGGCTTGATACACGCGAATAAGTGCTCCACCCATCTTTCTAGTTTGTTTGGTCGTGGTCGGTAACGGTTCTCGCATTACTTGGACTTGATGGGAGCTGATTCGCTGATGCGAGGGCCAGTATGTGTCTTAATGGCTTCGAACATGCCTTGAGGCTTGATGTTTCCAGTGCAGCAGCCTGCTGGATGCCATTGCATAGGTCATTCCGATCCTCATTTGCATCCTACTACCCTGAAGTACATTGCTTCTGACAGATCGAAGGCCTGAAGAGTCCTCTGAGATGGAATGGCCTTGTAACCTTGCAGATTCCGCGTAAATGCATCATGGGTCTGAGTCTTGCCACTCTTGAGGTGACGTGTTATTGATGACACTTAATCATTATTGAAATTTTTATACACGATTGAAAAAACTATCATACTAATAGTGTGCTATTTCATTTTAGCAACCATTTAGAATTGACTGATCGGACTGAGGATCCGTTGTAAAGAAACTGGGATTTCCCCTGACAGTTCTTGAGCTTGCACGGAATAAACCATGACCGCATAATCGAGGCTAGTGCTTAAAACAAATTCATGCGCTTTAGAAACAATAGAGAACACGATAGACAAATGGCCGGTGAGACTTTCCATCATTGGACGCTCTAATTCATGCACAGGTCTTAGCTGCCATTCACACGTTCTTTTCAATATACGCTGGTGACTAACTTAGACTTGCTATTATTTGTGAGTAAACTCATAATGTTGAAGTATTTTGTGTGCTTTGTGAATATCATGGCATAATTTCGATTCAAACAATCAATAAACTCATGTGAGAACATCATGATTTTAGCGAACCAAACAACATGAATCTCTACCATTTAGCGGCTCATCTCTAAACAATTAACAAAATATTGTACCCATAATCGTATCGTCGGAGATAACATTAATTTAATGTTTTTTGTAGTTTTGTCTTATTACTCATCGTCATGAAAACGACAACTAACTTTTCCTTGGCAAATTTAGGCAGTGGCCGAGTCGCATTTCTCATCTTTGGTCTTGTGGAAGAGATCAATTCGGTTGTACTCCTCGCCCATCTGGATGACCGCTCTTTTTTGGCAGGCCCAACTACCTGCTTTCCCTTATATTTTCGATTTACTTTTTCATTACTTCTGTTTTAATTTGGGACGTAGTAACCACAGAACAGAAATATTTTAGCCGTTTTGCTATCCAATAAGACATCAGGTTGGAAAAGTAGAAGACGTACTTTCACTACAGCAGCCATGACATGGACACTGGGGGCTTTTCCTATTTCAATCTTTCTTACTACCATTTTATCATTTTAAGATTTACTGTGGCCATATGGCCCGAGAAGAATGTACTTTAACTATCTGCTTAAGAATTTGCTCTGTGTTCATCTTACTGAATGGGTTTCGTTTGTTTTCCGTTCATTGTATTGTGTATGTATTCAATGTCTGCATGGTATCTGTCTTTTCGGTATGTGCTGGAGATTGTTCGAAGTTTACACGCGCGTACTCAGCAATCTCGCAAGGTGCTGCTTGCACGAAGTTCGTTAAAAGGAAAACTCCTGTGCGATTATGTTGACAGCTATGCTATGTTTTCCTTCTTTGCCAAGCACCTTACCAGTTTACACTTCTCGTGAACATTGTATTTGAAGCTCAGAAATGCCGTCACTGTGCACTATCACGTTGTGGAACAGTGTTCAGGGCTTATCCGGCATCTTTGTACATACTCTGTATAAACCCAATATTTAATAATGTTTAACAACTGCCAAATGGAAACAGACGAATAAATATATTCGCCATTTCTGCGACAATTTGTAAACGTTTAATATCTGTTGTTTAATGGTAGTGGGAAAGAAAAGCAACGTTAGATGAATATCTCTATAGTTCGATGATATGGGAGAAACAATGGGCGCAAGGAACATAAGATTAATGAAAAGTGGTTGAAAAATATACTCATGCATTGCACTTCAATAACCACACACACCTCACACACAACACCCGCACACACCGCACGCACACACCCACACATGCATACGCAAATGATATTTCAGGATGTTTTTGAAAATGTATGCAAAATCAAGCAGCCTATTTGGGTATGGGTGTAAGGCGAATGCATGCCATGGTAATGTTAGAATACGTGGTGAATTTCCCTTGAGTCGAGTAATACGACGCATATCAGACTTGATTTTTCTGTTCGGGGGAGTATCATCGGCATGATGACCGATGCCTTGCATGCTCCATCTTCACGTTTGCATAATTGAAACCTTCTATTGTAACTAGTAGAACAGTGTCTATGTTTTCTTGGTAAGATATACAAACCTTCTGGACATCCTGGGCAATGGAATTAAAATTCGCAAATCATGCTACATCCAGCTTGCGGTCTGTTATGATGTTGGTGTTTCACATTTCTAACCGCTGACTTAAAATGGGAGAGTCCAGATCGACAATATACTCACCAAGCAAACTGGAGGACCGATCTAACAAGAACCTTACGCTAGCTCCCTTTTTTGATCGTCAGTTGGTATCATTTTCCGAAAAGACGTTAGGATTAAAACTTAAAATCTTTAATCTCGGGTATGCTCGCGTATTTAGAAACATTTTAGCCTTTATGGTTCTAAATAATTTGCATCTCTAGACAGCTTTCTTTTTGTTCTACAAAGACAACTTTTGAAGGGATTGAGGTGTTTGATTGAATACAAAGTATCCATTTTCTTGAGTACAGAATTTTTGTTGTTTTTTGTTGTTCTACAAATAGCAAATAAAGAATTCGTTAGGTTCTTTCTTTGACCAAAGTACCCTTGGGTTTTTTTAATTGGTGAATCATTAAATGTGATTGCAGTCCTTTTATTATTAGTCTTTTCTTATGTCTTTCCTGCCAGAAGTTTGTCTATAGTTCCCCGGAAGTTCATCAGAGGATGTCATCCAAAGTGCGACTGATATACTAATTTTCTCCTTTGGATGAGGCTTGATACACGCGAATAAGTGCTCCACCCATCTTTCTAGTTTGTTTGGTCGTGGTCGGTAACGGTTCTCGCATTACTTGGACTTGATGGGAGCTGATTCGCTGATGCGAGGGCAGTATGTTCTTATGGCTTCGAACATGCCATTGAGGCTTATGTTGCCAGTGTCAGCAGCCTTCTGGATGCCTTGCAATAGGCATCCAATCCTCATTTGCATCCTGACTACCCTGAAGTACATTGCTTTTCCTGACAGATCGAAAGGCCTGAAGAGTCTCTGAGATGAATGGCCTTGTAACCTTGAGGTCCTGCGTTAAATGCAATAAGGGGCAGTCTTGCCAGAGTTTGAGCTTACCGATCTTTTTGGTGTCTCACAGCGTAGTATATGCAAATTTAAGTGAAAAAAAAAATCGTTTGCCATCATCGTTGCTTTTTTCACTCCAAGTGACCACTCCAGTGTGGCCATGCTTCATAGTCACTACCTACACGTGTATTGAATCCCCGAGTATAACCATGCTTCCTGTTGGGATCATTTAATGAAGTCTAGTTGTCAGTCAGTGGAAGCCTATTTGGCAGGGGCACTATACAAAGAGTAGGTCCTTCAATTTTTTGTCACAGAAAAATAGACCCCTGTGCTATGTTTCCTAGTTTGGATCTTTTCAAGTAGAATGTTTCTGACCGCGAAGGCACGACATGATGCGAACGTTTCAACATCCCTAAACGGAAGTTTGTATCTTGTTTCTTTTTCTATGGTTGTTTGGTGCAGTAGTGCATGACCTCTTGTAAGAGATTCTTAAGCACACGCCAGGCAATGGCTCAGGTGGTCAGGTGGCGGGACAACACCTTATTGACTGAGGGCCTGCTCAGCTTTAACGCGGACGCGGTAGCTGTCAGTGAAGTTGTTAAATAACCTTAAAACAAACCCTGGAGCCAAGTCATAAGCAATTGATCTTAGTTTATAACAGTTTGCCACCTGTTGTGTCTACGCGAAACGAAGCGGGAGTTTCATCATCCAGGGTTACGCATTGGCGTGTATATGTCAACCTTGGATGCCCCAAAACCGTCAGGAATCCCTTTTCTGTATTCCAGATGAAAGTGAGATAAAACCAAGCGTCCGCGACAGGATGATGCAGTAGTTGTCAGAGAAGCTGCAGCAGGAGTAGTAATACTTTTCAGACTTTTTTCCTCAGGGTTTTTACCTCGAAGCTGTGGTAAAACTAATGACCCAACACAGGGGCAGTGGTGCATATACCATAGCAGGTTGGTTCCAAGTACCAAGTTTGAATGATTTCGATCACTTGACTAGTCTACAATGGTCAAAAGCAAGGTGTTTAGCACTTGTCCAGTTGCCAACCATACTGAAACACCAAGAGCATAACCCTCAGAAGCATCGGTGAGTCTCGATTTTTGGGGAAAAAAGGGAATATGACCTAGATAAATTATGACGTAATTACGGGAGGCAGATATAATACTAGAAATACAGACGGCTTGTTTCTTTTGAAATTTTGGAACTAATCATTTTTTTTCTCGTGCACTAGGTTATTTAGGCAGCGTCAAGTTTGCTTAAGCCGAATTGGACGGTATTTGAAGTAAGAATGATTGGGGCTATAGAAAGGCATTTTGCTCAGTGTTTTATATTAGATTGTATAGCATATAACCTAGTTTAATTATGATGTGATATGGAGTATTGGCAAACGGATAATGTCGACAGGTATCAAAATCAAAAGTACGTATAGTTTTTGTGATGGAATGCCTTTCTGAGAGGCGGCCTCCTGACGTGCCTATGGGAGGCAGACGTGGCTATTCTGGTGTTAAACGAATTTTCCTAATATAGTAAACAAATGGGTGTCCGTTGGAATTCTTTTTTTCAGACCCAGGTCTTAAAACGATTCTATTTGAACCCGCCCAAAGTAATCATATTAGCGGCAGCGAATGATAACATAATGGTCCCCCATATCCAGGTTGAAGTGAATCCAAGCATTAATTTTGAATTCCGTAACAATGCCTTTTGTTGGAGGCTATAAAAGGACAGACGTCTGTTGTTTGTTCCTTTTCCCGCTCCAAGCCTATGTGCAAGAAGCCCACCGTTTTCAGAGTTGGTTGTTACCTTTACAAAAAAAAACTTACAAAGAGGGTTCCCTCGGCTATACCTCGTCCAACGGCATTGTCAATACGCCGAAGAGAGCTTGCATTCCGACCGAAAGGGTACCAAAGCTTACAAACAAGCCAAAGTCTCTGATTTTCTTAGGATATCGCAGAGTACAGTCATCAAGAACATCAGAAGTCTGGTGATTTGAGGCCACGAAAATCTCATGGACGACCACGATTGACTAACAGACGAGATTATCGCTGACTGCTTAATCTGTTGCCGAAGAGCCCGGAAAAAGTTTCTCCCTTTCGCTGGGCTAGTAGGCACAGAAGATTACAAGCTCGGATACTGGCGAACAGTTTGTCTTTATGGACGAGAGCCGCTAAGACTCCCAAGAGGAATATAACAAAGGGTTCGGCGATTACAATGCTATACCTTCCGATAACCTCTGTATTCAAGAATCGACTCAGATGGTGGCGGCACAGTGATGGTATAGGCCGGTATTCATTTTGAAGGAATAACCGTCACTGGTGGTGCCAGACGGACATGAACGCCGTCGTGTACCTATACTTCTGAAATCCACTGCCTGCCACATGCACGAAGGGTTTATGCAAAACTTTTTCGGCTGCCAAACGACAACGCCACGCCGCCCAGGGCCTCTGTAGTGAGACAGATTCTTGAGGCAGAGGGGTTGGAGCAGATACCATGCCTTCTTGCTCCCCTGATATGAACCCTTTCGAGCAATGACAGGGACAATCTTCCTCAAACTCTACAAGTTAGCTCGGCTCCCCCTTTTTTTTGGAAAACCCCCCCCGAAAAAATGGAAGTGGGACGCTCTGCCCATCGACATCATAACAACCTTGTGGACAGTAAGCCGTGACGTCTTGAAGCACATTCGCGCCAAGGGTGGCCATACTCGATATTAGTGACTGATTGCCATTTAAAACAGAACGATTGAACATTTCGATGCGTGAAATCACCCAAAAATGGGTTATCAGACAAATCCTTTGCTGTTACAAATACCCCTTTTCCTTTCAGGCTAAGAGACACGTTCGTAAAGGGTTAATTGTGGAATAAGTTCGTGGTGATATGTTTGGAAGAGACTGATCAATCATGTTGGAAATTGCACTCCGAAGACACAGTAAATCTAGTTGCCATGGCTTCACAGAGAGACTCCTACGTTGGCTGCCTATACAGGAGTGCACAAGAAATTTGTGATCCGAAGTGGTACGGCGGTATAAGAAAGATAGACCTGAGAGTTTTAATTGCACCAAACAGTTTTCAAGCAAATTTTGCAAGGTTCTCAGCGCCCTTCTAATAAAATCGATTAGTGCCTGTATAATTGTGTTCAGTTTAGAGGTTGTCGAGCATATAAATGGCGTAAACAATCATATATCACCCAAGATTTAATTACTTTCACACATGCAGAAGGTTCCATTTTAACTACGCGATTAAATGTTTTAAACGCGTTAATATATACTAGATAAAACGATTCATTACTTCAGCTTGACAGCATAAATACTTGCAGAAGACCATTGCTCGGAGTGTCATCGTAATTCTTGACTTATTACTAGTTCTTAGTTTGGATATCATTCAAATACTCAAATAAGAGTTCACTGGAGACTTTCCGAACATTCTAGCTGAGCACTTTCGATGACAAACTTTATATCAGCACTCAGTGCTATCAGATTATAATGGCAGACACTCCGTGTTTTGATCGTCATCGTCCGGCATCCTTAGATATTTCCCGTAGCATTGATACAGTGCGATAAAAGTGACTATAAATTCCTGGAGATATTTCCACAATGGCGGTTGTGTACCAACACCAATCCGGAACTTTCGTGTGAAAAAGAGGCTAATTTCAGTAACCCAAAGTATGTGGACAGGTTCTCTATACCGAAACTGAACGAAAGATCAATGCAATTTTGTATCCTACACTACTGTCATGTGGCATCGTAAGCAATTTAATGTTTTTGATAGTTTGTGTATATACCAACGTATGCACACAACAACTAACTTTTATCTAGCAAATCTAGCATTGCGGATATGGTCTATCTCATGGTGAGTCTGGGAGAGGAGATTGTCCATTTCAACCTGTCACCCATAGAGAACGACCGCCAATATGCGGGAAGATCTGGTTGTATTATCTTAAAATTTTGTGCTTGGTATTACTACGTTGCTTCTATCTGTATTGTTACTGTAGTGACAGCTGACAGATACTGTGCCATATGCAATCCAATACCCCATCAGCTTGGGAAAAGCAGACACGTACAATTTACAAGTCGCAGCCATCACTTGGGCAGCGGCTTTCGTTGTTGTTTTTTTCTCACTCCGACGAACTCTCATTTTAAATCCTTTTGTGGCAGTTTGCCAGATAAGACAGATATACCGACTATCCTACTGAGTTTGCGTTATGTTCACCTCAAGTATGGTGGGCATCGTTTGCGTTTCAGTCATTTTCTGGTGTTCATAAACCTCTGTATGATTGCCATTTTCATCAATGTGCTGGAAAATCCTACGAAAATTTGCCCGTGCGGACTCGACGATCTGAGCAGAGCGCTGCGTCCCTTGAACGTTCGATTAAAGTCAGAAACCACGTAGCGTTCATGCTAACAGTCAATGCCATTGTATTCTTTCTCTGCCAAACACCTTATCAAACTACTGTCCTTGTTGAATTGGTGTTGAACTTTAAGGATTTGCCCCCGTCATTATGCACAAGCTCGATATGGAACAAGTGGTTATGGATTGCCGGAATTTTACTCTATGTAAACTCTGTGGTAAACCCAATAGTATATAATGCCACAATCCATTGTGTAGACAAGAATACCAAAGGATGTTCTGTGGTTTATGCTGCCGGATTCGTTCTATGGTTAAGAGGAAGAGTAAGCTGTGTGAAATACCTTCTGTGGCATCTGAATAAGTAATAACAGAAAGACTCGTGACATTTTCAGCATGCTATAACTAACGCAGTGTAGTTCTCAATATGAAGACACTCCATACAACAAACAACAGTACTTTTTCTTTGTCTAAAAAGTTTACGTTTCATAAAAAAGGATTCTGAACTTGATCCAGTAAAGTTACCGGGCGACATTGCATAGCGGTCGATGTGCTCTCCTTTCACCAATGCAGCCCGGATTCGTTTCCTCGGGCAGTGGCATGCGTGAATTTAGTGCCGACCATACCTGTCCTCGCAGGTTTTCTCCGAGAAGTTGGATTTCCTCCTGCTTCTAAATTTTTTTTTTGCATGCTCTTACGTACTGTAAGATCTCGATATTTCAGGACGCAAAAAATAGGCAGTAGTATACCATTGCTTATGGCCCAAGAAACATATTACGTCCTAACTCGAGTATTATAGTGCAGTTGATCTAGTCAATGCAGGGGTCGTCAAATCAACTTTCACCAATGCGGTCAAAGTTTCGTTCCTGAATATGTTTGCCGATCCATGTCCGTCCTCACAGGATTTCTCCGAGAACGTCGGTTTCCTCCTGTTTCTATTTAAAATTAGATTTCTTTCCCAAATGTATCGTCTGTCGTTTTGCCATTAAAGCGCACCATTGCGGCTCCGTGGATGTACTTGGCGTTATAAGAATAAATATTACTATACTGTTAATGAATGAATTTAGTGCAGTTCCCTTTGCCGGCAAAGGGAGTTCCAGACGATGGCGGACACTATTAACAAAAGTAGCACCCGCACGCAATGTTCACATAGTAGGCAACTGTTTTTTTCCCCCCCCCCATTATAGAACATTTATCATAAATATTTGGACTTTCAGATAATTTTATTAAAACCTCTAATCGCTCATTTTACCTTCGGGGTTTAATCTCCGCTCTGAAATTCATTATAAGCACTCGCTGCTTATAATTTTTATATCCGTAAGACTGCTATGGTCCTTCCTCTTGTCCATTAATATAAACAAAAAGTACCATCAATGCCTAGTATGTCGTCACAATGACGTCAACGAATTACATCGCTAGATCCATGCGAGAGCCGGGGAAGCGGAAGATAAGATCCAATGGACCTATTTTTACTGGAACGACCTCTGGACTCCCGTACTAGATTGAGGGATTGTTCAGCAATTAGGGGATGTTGTGCTATTTTGTCCAATTGTGGACAAAGTATGTGAACTCATCCATCCGTGTCGGAGCCAAGCTCTTCGCATGAATGTTCATGGGGACACAAACCAGTCCGTTGGTGAAAACAACCAAACAGGATTGTTTATCCCAACGCATGTGGAATGAAAAAAATATCGGAATAGGCGCATATTGTGTATTGCAGCTTATTCCGTATTATAATTACACCATATAGTATGACAGAATTCACAACCGTTGCTTTTTTATACAACGATTGCCAAATCTTCATACCTACTGTTGTTTTTACAACGCATTGAGCATAGCTATATGGTCCTTAGCGCGTGCCATATACCTCCGTGTGTGGTCACTATTTTTGTATTTATTAGATAGGTTTCAACCCCTCTAACGTCGCTGGCGGGAAAAACCTCATATGTAATTCCAAGGTCAAATGCAAAACAAACCATCATATGTAAAAAGTGGCCCCGTTCTAAAACAACCCTCAATATGGCATTTTGGTCACATCGGTTCTAGCTTGAATTTCATGCCAAATAGGATATAAATCATATTGGAACTTTATTTCAAAAACTGGATAAATATATTTCAAAGGAAAACTTTTCTTGTGCATGGCAAATTCCAGCTTGTTATCATTTTTGGTGTCTCTCGAAAATGTTACATATGAGGTTTTTGTCATTTAAACCCGTTTAACTACAATAGAGGTTTGCTTTTAAAGGCAAATGCACATATGATGTTTGTTTTCCCGCCCAGCGACTATATAGCATTTGGACAGAGTATATCGAAATAAAGGAACCTCAAGTTCAATGGCTAAACTCCATGTTTCCATAATCCATCATATTTTATTTATTTTAATTATCTTTATACATACATGGTGGGTCCCCCCCCATCAGGCACTCAGTTGTTTTACACAGGGCCATGTGTTCCCTTACTACGTGTTAAAACACTATAAAATGAACAGTTTTTTAAAAATCCAATATAAACAGATACTTAATATTAAAACCGGATTGGATTAATTGGAAAACAAAATTCAATCAAAGTTAGAAAAATTCATCAAATTTATAAAACAGTTATTATAGGTAAAGTTTAAAACAACTGAACAACTTATCAGTGGGATCTCATGCATACGATACATGTAACACCATATGTCATAAATAAAATTCCAAACCCCTTCCTTTTTGAAATTGGCCAAAATCTCACCAGTTTTGGTGACGATGATGCTTAAAACGGACCGGGTCTTACCAGCCATTACATGTCATCACCTCCCCAATGTTAGTTTGCTCCGGTCCTGAAAGACATTCCGCCCCCACCCCCACCCACTGTCTAACAAGCAAAAGCAAGCTACCTTTTCCTAGTTTTATCATTGATTTTGGTCGTGACAGATGCGTTTGCTAGTCTTAAGGGTATAGGCCTACTCCACTCTAGCTCCACTTATCAGGCCTACTCCACTCTAGCTCCACTTATCAGTAAAATAACTCTAAAATACACTGGGTCATTCTTATGCATCTGCTGGATGAATTTACTATTCTGCCACCACAGTCCACAAAATTTATTCCGTTGAGGCTGCCGAATTCGTCGGATGGTGGTGGTGGCCACATACCAAATACCATGCAAATCTTACTACCTGAGCATCCCCCTACCTATAATAATATAAAGAGTCGAGTCCCAATGCACATGCATGTCCGCTAAAATGAATAAAAATCACATTTATTTTAGTGCAACACTTACTTACATTCGTTCAATTAAAAGACCTGAGGTTGAAAGGTCAAAAGCTGCAGGATCAGAACAATTACCGCCCCTATGAATCAGATGGCTTTCTCTAGGTTACACACAACTCACTCACTTATACAACAGTAGTCCTATGGGAAAATGGGCAACTTTGAGCCTGTTTCTCTTTTCACATTTAAACTCTCATAGAGGAACACAACAACACCCCAAAGTACAAGCTGAATGCACCAAATAACGAAAATTTGACACCACATATTAGACCAGAAAAATTTTTAGTACGAATCAACCAACTTGCCCGATGTCAGACCGGTAACCCAAGATTCTCTATATTCGCCAAGCTAGTAATTTTGCAAATCGATGTGAATTTGATGACCGCGGAGTAAATTTCCTCAATTCACTGTCCAAATGCCGCTTTGTTTGAGAAAACATACCAGTCTACCATGTTCAATCATGAAATTTCATCACCTTTCTTAATATAACTAGTGCATTTGCATACATTTTTTAAAGCCCTTTTTTTCCAGATGCCATGCATAAACTTATCCGCCCAGATTTTTGATCCCTTACCGGAGCCAGGTTAATGTGTATCCCCTTTACACTCTCTCTTACTCAGTGGTCCTTAAGAGAGCGTGCGGTCCAAGGTACCAGTGGCTCCGGGGTTTCCCGAACCAGGGACTTAAGCTTACGTTTGGCCTTCACGGTTCGTACATGGAAAAGCACACCCCTGTGTCTTATGGATTGCACTGAGACGAATATACCTACAGAGATCGAAAGCAAAGCTGTAGTCCACTGTTAACAGCTGGAGCGCATCGAACAGTGTCTGTTTCGGCTTGCAATGACTTGGGCG